>SJYT01059113.1:425347-583371 GCA_006410635.1 Cephalophus harveyi
CTTTTTTTTTTTTTTTTTTTTTTCTGTCTCCTCTCCCTCCACCTTTCTGCTTCTTGGGGGCCCCCCTCCATTGCTTCTCCCTGCTTTTGGAGATTCTAAGCACAGGCCTCTTGCAGAGAACATGAGCTTCTCAGTAACATCAAAGGCAGTCTGGGATTCAGGAAGGACAAGCAGGAGAAACCAGTGGGGTGTCTCCAGGTATTTCAGGTACCAGGTGCCTCCGATCTCTGTCTCTGTGTGAACTCACAGGAGGTGTGGCCTCCAGAGAGCTAAGCCTGCTGCCGGCTGCCACGGCCACTTCATTACTCATCTGCTAATTGTGGCAAATGGGGATTTTATGCCTCCCCTGGCCCTCATTGTAGCCGCGGCACTGCTTTGATGGAGGGGAAAGGGAGCCCAGCTGAGAAATCCCTTCAAGGGGTCCACGTGCCTGCCCACTGGTTCATTTAGGCCCCACAAACCTAAGCCTGGGTCCTGCACCCACTTGGAGACGAGGCAGGGAGAAGCGATGGGCCTGGGACCTATGACTTCAACTGAATCCTGCTTCTCCCCATGTCCTAACGAAGTCCTCAGCTTGGATCAGTCATATGGGGTGATCAGTGATGGCCACTGGGCTAAAGGGAGTGTTTGAGTCATGTGCAGCTGCTGGCTGACCTGAGAAGATGACGTGAGGGCTGAGGGTAAAGACAAGACTTCCTTCTGGAACCTTCTGGAACCCAGAGGCCAGTGTCCAGGTCCTGGGCAGCTGTGGGGAGGGGCAGTGAACCAGAGCAGCAGGGAGCAGAGCTCTGAAGAGCAGGGCTTTGGAACCGAACAAGGAGGAATTGGCTGACCTGGTGACAGGTTATTGAGTCTCTGAGCCTCAGCATCCTCACCTGTAACACAGGAGGGTAATACTCACCCCTCTGGGCTGTGACGAAGATGAAATTAGCTATTGTACAGAAGTGCTTAGCAATAAAGGATCACTTCTGAGAACAGTCGTCAGGGAGTTGTCAGAAGAGTCTCATCCTGTGCAGCTCACAGTTCTGTTCTTAGTTTATCTTACGTGTTAGTGGGGATACATGAGGGGCCCCTGTCCTATCTGGTGGGCTTCTCAAGTGGCGCTAGTGGTCTCCTCCCAATGCAGGAGACATAAGAGATTCAGGTTTGATCTCTGGGTTGGGAAGATCCCCTGGAGGAGGGCATGCCAACCCATTCCAGTATTCTTGCCTGGAGAATCCAATGGACAGAGGAGCCTGGCAGGCTATGGTCCATAGGGTCACAGAGTCAGACGGGACTGAAGTAACTTAGCACACACATGTGCATCCTATCTATGTGAGTCAGAACTGCCATCAGTGAGCATTTATAGAAGGCCATGGCTTCAATGTCACATCTCTGATTTTTACATCCATCCTACAAGTAGGTCCCTCTTGCCCTGATCCATTCTCCAGATGAGGAGGTAGAAATCAGGGAGGCTAAGGAACTTGCCCAAGGTCACTAGGGGAGATGCAAACCCAGGACTGACCCTCTGCCTGACTTGGGGCCAGGGGTTAGCTGGATCCTACTTTTCCTTTGGCCAGTAACATTTAGTCCCTTTTCTGAAGAGCTTTAGCCAACTTTCATCTCTCCCACCCTCTGCTCTGAGAGGCAGAATGCAGATTAAAATCAGGGTTTTGCAGATCAGACTAAGGTGGGTTTGGATCCAGCCTGACTGGCCACTTACTGTGTGGCTTGGACAAGTTGTCTGCCCTTTTTGGTCACATTTCTCTATTTGTAGAGTGAAGATGAGGTCTGCTTCACAGACAGGTCACGAGGGAGTAGGGTTGCTCCAGGGTGTGCAGGTGCCCGGGGAGATGCCAGATCCCTCTCTCCTTCCTTGGGGGGCAGCTGTGCAGCTTGAAAGCCTCACAGAGCCTCCTCCAGAACAACGAGAGGGAGGGGGCAGGCTGGAAGTGAAGCCACAGAGGCCTGCCTGTCCTCAGCCATCGCCACGGCCATCACTAGAGGAGGGGGCCCACCACTGCATCCTTTTTAAGAGAGGAGTGGTCCAGAGAGGGCCTTGTTTCTATGGCTACAGGAGTGTGGCCTCCAGAGGCTCCTGATTTGGTGATAAATGGCTGAAGGGATGCTGCCTCACACCTTCCAGAGGGTCGCAGAGTTGGCAGTAAGGGGCCAGCAGTGGTGACTCCAAGCTTCTTCCCTTTCTCACCAGCCGGGAGTGTCTGAGTCACATGGACCCCAGCACGAGCCCACAAGCCCCTTCTAAAGCTCCCTGTGGCTTGCATCCAGCCTTCAGACAGTCACTCAGACCCCTACTGGCACCTTGAGACCAACATTTGCAGAGCCTTTCTTCACTGTGATGCAGTTTTCCTGTGTAAGAAAAAAACCAGGAAACTTTTGAAGAGGGGAGCTGCTGTGTTATTCTGTAGAAGGGGAGGTAAGGCTCTAAGTCTTCATGTCAGCTACACTTAAAAACTTTCTCTGCAATTACTCAATGTTGACAAGATCAAGAGCGCTTTCTGAGCTGGTGCTCAAAGATCCTCATGCACTGACCCCAGCCTACTTCTGGGATCTTACTAAGAGAAATAATGACCATTGATTAAAATAATCAGTCATTCATGTTTGAGGATGAGCAAGGCTGGAGGCTGTGTCCCAAGCACTTGCACTATCTCACTGAATTTCAATGACAACCACAAGAAGCAGATGTGAGGTCCCTTTTTCCATTTAGGAAACTGAGGCCAAGAGAGTGTGCATCATTGAGACTCCAAAGCTCAAGCCTGGGCTGCTCTGGGAGACCACCACCCATATACCCAAGGCCCCAGTCTCCTCCTTCACACAACTCTCTTCTCCTGACTAGTCCTCTGTGTGCCTTCCGTTTATCTCCCCGCATGCTGGCTCATGCTGTTCCTTCTTCCAGGAAATCCTTGGGAAGTGGCATGGGTAGGGTCCAGAGTCAGGCACACCAGAGGTCAGAATCCCGGCCACACCTCTTGCCAGCCACCAAACTATTTAAGCTCCCCGGCTCTCAGTCTCCTCACCTGGAGAATGGGAGGATAGCATGGCCTCGTTGATTTGATGAGTCAGTTGTGCAAAGTGCTGGCCCCTAATGCTGACTCAGCTGACCAAGTTCTGCCTGAAACTGGAGGCCCAGCTCTGGGTCCTCGACAGCAAGATCTTCTCTGACTCAGTCAGCTGCCATTTCTTCTTCTTCCAAATCACTCTAAGCCACTACCTATGGCCCTGGCTCATGTCCCCTGAGGGCAGGGCCCCACATTGACTTGGTTCTATTCCTGGTACAGTGCAAAAGCCTAGTCAGAGCTGGCAGAGTAACTGTGCTTCAGGGCTCCTCTCCATCTGCCTGCATCTCCCTCTCTGGCGTTCTCACTCTGTCCCCTCAGTGCCTTCCCCGCCTCCACCGCACACTTGGGCTCTCCCCAGCTCCCTGCGCTTCTTCAGGCATCTCCGTTCTCTTTCCCTCTGTCGGCAGTCCCTCTGTCTGTCTGCAGTCCCTCTGTCTGTCTGCAGTCCCTCTGCAATGCCCTCCTGTATTCTTTTCATGGATTATTTCTGCTCCTTCTTTACAATTTGGCTCAGGTAAACAGTGGAAACACTGGCAGACTTTATTTTTTTGGGCTCCAAAATCACTGCAGATGGTGACTGCAGCCATGAAGTTAAAAGACGCTTACTCCTTGGAAGGAAAGTTATGACCAACCTAGATAGTATATTCAAAAGCAGAGACATTACTTTGCCAACAAAGGTCCATCTAGTCAAGGCTATGGTTTTTCCAGTGGTCATGTATGGATGTGAGAGTTGGACAATAAAGAAAGTTGAGCACTGAAAAATTGATGCTTTTTGAACTGTTGGAGAAGACTCTTGAGAGTCCCTTGGACTGCAAGGAGATCCAACTAGTCCATCCTAAAGATCAGTCCTGGTGTTCACTGGAAGGACTGATGTTGAAGCTGAAAACTCCAATACTTTGGCCACCTGATGTGAAGAGTTGACTCATTTGAAAAGACCCTGATGCTGAGAAAGATTGTGGGCAGGAGAAGGGGATGACAGAGGATGAGATGGTTGGATGGCATCACCGACTTAATGGATATGAGTTTGAGTAAACTCTGGGAGTTGGTGATGGACAGGGAGGCCTGGCGTGGTGCAGTCCATGGGGTTGCAAAGAGTCAGACATGACTGAGCAACTGAACAGAACTGAACTGATTCCTCCTCCAGGAAGTCTTCCTTGATACTCCAAGCCCTCCACTGTGTTTCCCCAGCCCCCAGGCTGACCTCTGTCCCAAGTCTTGCCATGATGTATTTGCTGTTTTTGTCCAGCTGTCTCTCTCCCTGCTAGATTGTCATCCCCTGGCAGCAGGGACTGAGTCACTGTCAGCCCTAGAGTCTTGTCATTTGGCACAGTGTCCACCACAAAGTCAGTGATGCCTGAGTGGAAAGATGGGTGAATGGATGAAGGAGCGCCTATTTGAAAAATTCCCAACACGTGCAGTTTGGAGAACCTGCCGCTGGGTTATGCACTGTGTGTGACCCATGATGTGACTCGGCCACCTCAACCTCTGCATCCTGGAGACTGCCAGGCTATTAGGAGACAGGACCCAGTATCTGGGAACTGTGTCTAAATCTGCATATGCATTCCGTGCCTCCAATCCAAACCTTGTTCATTAGCACAGCAATTAACAGCAGCGCCTAATGACAGATGGTCCGGCAGTGAGCCTGAACCCCTGGCTCCACGGCGGGCTTGGAGTGGAGCAGACATGTCTGGCAAGGTTGATGTTTTCATTGATCCAGCAACTCAGAGCTCCCAGGGCTGCTGGCTGTGGGTGAGCTGATGTCAGCTCCGGCGTGGTGGGGGCTGGGCCTAAAAGGGCCAGGCCTTGAAAACCAGCACTTGGAAAGGTCAGGGAAAATGTCCAGCCTCCATTCTAATCCTGGAACTTTTTACTTAAAGATCAGAATTTCATATTGGGAAGCCCCAGCACACCACCCCCAAATTTTCTTAAGCCACTTTAACTCAAGCAACTTCTCCAGGAGATGGTCCCCCTTCCTGTTAATGCCTTAAAGGCTTCTGCATGTTCTATGATTATTATCTAGAACTGAAGTGTCCAGGGCACACAGTGAGCTCATCTTCCAGGTGGAATCTCTTCCCTACTGTGTGTCTCAGATCATCAGAAACATTCAGGCTCTGCCGAGTATACCAACCCCAAACCACTCTAGCAGAAATGGAATATGCTTCCTTCACGGCCTGTCAACAGTCAGGCCGAGTGAAACAGAAGGAGGGTGCAGGCTGAGCAAGCGAGGCCTGTGATCTGTTGTTAGTCATGCGGAAACCATGCCTCTTGTTTTGAGAGGTGTTGACAATGAGCCACGCTGGAGAAGAATGTTAGCTGAAGCTGAGGAGTCCCCGTGGTGGGAGACCTTTGCGATGTGGGCCTTTCTCTGGAACATGGGGGTGTGGAATCGGGAGTCTACTTCCCACTAATACTGGTAGGAGAAACATGCATCGTATAAAAGCCTGCACCTTCTTACCCCTGGGGACAAGACCCCTGGGGGCAACCTTCCTCCACTACCTGTGTTTGGAAGTTTCACTGGCATGAAGTCCCAGATGTTTGACTAACATTTGTCTAAGGGTGCTGTGAGGAGGAGCTTTGGTTCAAAAAACCAGTCTTCAGCTACATGGCAGCTGGTCACCAGGGGAGGCAGGAGGTCGGATACCCTGGGGTGAATGTCTCAGAGTGAAGGCCCAGGTCTCAGTGTCCCTGTGGACTGGTCCCACTGACAGTGTTCCCTGCCTCCCTGTTGGGGACACTCAGGTGGGCGTTGCGACATGCAGCCCTGAAGGAGCCTCACTTCTCAGCTCTGTGCAGAGAGTGTTTCACTGAGGCAGACCTGTCCCTTCTGTCTTTGTTTTCTTTTTTAATTCTCTCAGAGGACAAGCAGCTGAAGGAGGATTCAGGCATATAGGCCCCTCTTCTGATATGAAAACATGATCAAAATGTATTCAATCTCAGGGACATTTTCTTATTTTCCCCTTGTGAGATAACTTTTTATTGAAATATACAGATAACAAGAGGAAATGTCAATGCGAAAATTATCTCTCTTATAAGCCCCTCACCTTGTGTGGTCCTTTAACCTTCCAAATTTTGCATGGATAGGCATATATTTTGCACATAATTCTTACCTTAGTATAAATGTAACTCTTCTGGTATTTAAATATTCAGAATATTCATTTAACATGCTCCATNAATGTCAATGCGAAAATTATCTCTCTTATAAGCCCCTCACCTTGTGTGGTCCTTTAACCTTCCAAATTTTGCATGGATAGGCATATATTTTGCACATAATTCTTACCTTAGTATAAATGTAACTCTTCTGGTATTTAAATATTCAGAATATTCATTTAACATGCTCCATATGCTCTTTCTCATAATCATTGTGTAACATGGTCACTGAGACCAGAAGGGCGTGAGACGGGATCCAGGGCGAGTCATCTGGCCAAATGTTCCAACCCGAAGAAAGATGAGATTCTGAGTCTCTAGGTGGAAACAAGCAAGGAAGATGCCAGGGATGCTGGGCAGGACTCGCGGCTGGCTTTGCCTACTGGTTTAAAGGGCCAGGGGAAAGAGGACGTATTAGTCAGGGTTCCTGATTCCAAGAAACAGAAAGCAGTTTCTGTTGCAATGAGGAAATGAATTCATGGAGAGGATTTGAGGCAGCTCAAAAGAGCACGTGAAGTCACACCTGTCTCTGTCACCTGTTGTCTAAGAGACCTTGGGAGAACAGCTTTTCCTCATCTGCAAAATGGGTATAATAATCCTCTTAAGGATAATGTCAGAATTAGAAGAATGATCATGTTTGAAGCCCAGAGCACATTACCTGGTACACAGTGGTTACAGTGCATGAGAAGGCTAGAGGCTGAGACTTAGGAATGGGCAGGAGAGTGGCCAGGACCCACCTGGTACCCACCAAAGCTGAGCCTCAGAGCCCTGTGGCTGAGGACGCCATACCAGCCCCAGTCCCACCACATCAGCTTGTCCCGCCACCTCCGACTAGCAGCATGGCCACGGCCACCCCTGGGCACTGGCGTGGCTTCTGCCGCCTCTGCCACACAAGTGGAACACTCCTCCTGGGTCCTGGTTTCCCGCGTCCTTTCCTCAAGGATAATTCTGGGGATGAACAGAGTAATTTCATTTTTCTCTCTCATTGAAAATTTTCTCCTGTCCCCAAATGAAAGCTCAGAAAGTTCTGATGACTCTTCCACTCAGTGATAGTAATATATTTTGTCACCTGACATCACTAGGCACAGTCTTGGTTCCATAATGAGAACGCTCAGTCGTGTGTGTCAAGCCCAAGCCTGCCTTAGATTCAGAGGTACATCTTTTCCACGTTCCCTTCCAGGGCCAGCTCAGGGTTCGCCTTGTCTTGGACAGCAGGTAGAACTGTGCTTTTATTCTCTGTTCTTCCTTTGCCCTTGGTTTACCGAGAGCAGCTCCAGGGTTGGGCAAGGACAAGGAGAAGAGACAGCAGGAATGGGAAGGTCTTAGTAAATTGCTCTCACAGCCTGCTCTGCACTCGTTGGGGGGCAGACACTGAAAGCCCATTAGGCAGCAGACCTCACACTTTCTTAGAGACCCAGTCATTATGGGGGTCGGGCGAAGTCATGGGCATGGGGAGGAAGGTGTCTGGCTCACCTGCTGATTGCAATCAAGCCTGATGCACATAATTCTTACCTTAGTATAAATGTAACTCTTCTGGTATTTAAATATTCAGAATATTCATTTAACATGCTCCATTAGGGCTTAAAATAAGTCTTTGTTACTTTGTGTAACAAAGAGAGCCTAAAGCCAATAGTTAAAAGGAAACAGAAGTTTATTCCTCTTTCACTTGAGAATCCAGCCTCTAAGCTACTTCACACTAGTAATGTTACTATTTCCCTACCACTGCACCAATGCTAGCTAACAGGCATTGAGTAACTACTCTGTACCAGGTAATGTGCTCTGTGCTTCAGATATGATCATTCTTCTAATTCTGACATTATCCTTAAGAGGATTATTGTACCCATTTTGCAGATGAGGAAAAGCTGTTCTCCCAAGGTCTCTGATACAACATGTGACAGAGACAGGGGTGACTTCACATGCTCTTTCTCATAATCATTGTGTAACATGGTCACTGAGACCAGAAGGGCATGAGACGGGATCCAGGGTGAGTCATTTGGCCAAATGTTCCAACCCGAAGAAAGATGAGATTCTGAGTCTCTAGGTGGAAACAAGCAAGGAAGATGCCAGGGCTGCTGGGCAGGACTCGCGGCTGGCTTTGCCTACTGGTTTAAAGGGCCAGGGGAAAGAGGACGTATTAGTCAGGGTTCCTAACCAGGTGGGTCCTGGCCACTCTCCTGCCCATTCCTAAGTCTCAGCCTCTAGCCTTCTCATGCACTGTAACCACTGTGTACCAGGTAATGTGCTCTGGGCTTCAAACATGATCATTCTTCTAATTCTGACATTATCCTTAAGAGGATTATTGTACCCATTTTGCAGATGAGGAAAAGCTGTTCTCCCAAGGTCTCTGATACAACATGTGACAGAGACAGGGGTGACTTCACATGCTCTTTCTCATAATCATTGTGTAACATGGTCACTGAGACCAGAAGGGCATGAGACGGGATCCAGGGTGAGTCATTTGGCCAAATGTTCCAACCCGAAGAAAGATGAGATTCTGAGTCTCTAGGTGGAAACAAGCAAGGAAGATGCCAGGGCTGCTGGGCAGGACTCGCGGCTGGCTTTGCCTACTGGTTTAAAGGGCCAGGGGAAAGAGGACGTATTAGTCAGGGTTCCTGATTCCAAGAAACAGAAAGCAGTTTCTGTTGCAATGAGGAAATGAATTCATGGAGAGGATTTGAGGCAGCTCAAAAGAGCACGTGAAGTCACACCTGTCTCTGTCACCTGTTGTCTAAGAGACCTTGGGAGAACAGCTTTTCCTCATCTGCAAAATGGGTATAATAATCCTCTTAAGGATAATGTCAGAATTAGAAGAATGATCATGTTTGAAGCCCAGAGCACATTACCTGGTACACAGTGGTTACAGTGCATGAGAAGGCTAGAGGCTGAGACTTAGGAATGGGCAGGAGAGTGGCCAGGACCCACCTGGTACCCACCAAAGCTGAGCCTCAGAGCCCTGTGGCTGAGGACGCCATACCAGCCCCAGTCCCACCACATCAGCTTGTCCCGCCACCTCCGACTAGCAGCATGGCCACGGCCACCCCTGGGCACTGGCGTGGCTTCTGCCGCCTCTGCCACACAAGTGGAACACTCCTCCTGGGTCCTGGTTTCCCGCGTCCTTTCCTCAAGGATAATTCTGGGGATGAACAGAGTAATTTCATTTTTCTCTCTCATTGAAAATTTTCTCCTGTCCCCAAATGAAAGCTCAGAAAGTTCTGATGACTCTTCCACTCAGTGATAGTAATATATTTTGTCACCTGACATCACCAGGCACAGTCTTGGTTCCATAATGAGAACGCTCAGTCGTGCGTGTCAAGCCCAAGCCTGCCTTAGATTCAGAGGTACATCTTTTCCACGTTCCCTTCCAGGGCCAGCTCAGGGTTCGCCTTGTCTTGGACAGCAGGTAGAACTGTGCTTTTATTCTCTGTTCTTCCTTTGCCCTTGGTTTACCGAGAGCAGCTCCAGGGTTGGGCAAGGACAAGGAGAAGAGACAGCAGGAATGGGAAGGTCTTAGTAAATTGCTCTCACAGCCAGCTCTGCACTCGTTGGGGGGCAGACACTGAAAGCCCATTAGGCAGCAGACCTCACACTTTCTTAGAGACCCAGTCATTATGGGGGTCGGGTGAAGTCATGGGCATGGGGAGGAAGGTGTCTGGCTCACCTGCTGATTGCAATCAAGCCTGAGGTCACCACTAGCTTGGTGGCCCCCTAGGAAGCCGGAAGCTTCCTTTCTGCCGAAGTCCATCATTCTGCACCTGCTCTCTGCAGAGGGGTCCTCATCTGGAAAAGGCCATTGCTGTACCCGCAAAGCCTAGGAACAAGACCCACTCACTCTTCTTTGTCCCCACTTGTCCCCCTTGGCCACTGCCCCTATAGAAGTCCCTGAGCTTCAGGTCCCCTTAGCCTCTGCTGGGGAGGGAGCGGTGGGTTTTTTCTACATGCAACAGTCTCTCTCCTCCCTCTCTGCTGGCAGACACACTCCCTCCCCGTTAACTTTCTAAGGCCTCTGTCAGGCATTAGCCTGAGGGGCCTCCAAGGGCCAGGGGATGTAGGTCAAGCTCTCCAGCGCACTGAAACCATGTTCTCTAGGCTTGAAGCGATCGCCTTGCATCCCTGCTGCAGCTCTTTGCAGATTCAAGCTCCCTCTCCTGAATTTCTTAGACACTGACGGTGAACATCTGCACCTCGGTTTCTCTCTGCACCATGTAAAGTATCTGATATCTCTTTGTCTGACTGAGAGTCTTGGCTCCAGTGAACTCTTTCCCAGGCTCCTGATTCGCCGTCTGGAGAGGCTCCTCCTGATTGGCGGAGCCCGGCTCCCACCGAACCCCTACAGCCCCCTACAGCGGGGAATCTCACAGGCTCCCCGAGACCCCCTGAGGGGCTGAGGATGCAGATAGAGCCGCCAAGTCACAAGGAGAGAACGCCCTCCTCCCTCCCCGACTCCTGGGAATCAGGCTGCAGCTGTTTCTCTTAACACACAGTGGGGACACGAGAGATGGGGCGGGGGGTGGGGTGGGGAAGTTCCCCAGGAGCCCTGCTACAACAAACCACCTCTCTGCTCGGTGATACGGCAGCAAGCATGAAGGGGAATAATCTTACATTACGGAAACATAATAGACCCAGTGCCTCTCCCTCACCCTGATTACATCTTCTAACTCTGGAGAGGCCCAGAGGGTTCAAAGGGGAATGAAAAACCAACCATGACACCCGCCGCCCCACCCCGCCCTCGGAAAAGAAGGTGGTTTCAGGAAGACCTTTTGTATCAGCCCTGGTGGCCGCTTCTCATGGCCTTCTGGTCCTTGCATCCCAGCTCTCTGGCAGTCTGCAACAATAATGAGTATTTTTCAGTTTCGGGAGCCCTGCTGAGTGAACAGTGCCCAAGATCACATCTTTTTGTTTTTTGTTTTTTTTTTTTTCTTCACCCATCTGAAACCACAGATGACTGTATTTCTCACATGCATCGTATGACTTTTGGACAACTGAAACCCCATCATCCCACCACCCCTGCCCCAAGCCAGGGAATCTGGCCGCTGCACGGAGGCACTGGGGCGGAACCTGCCATCTCCCTCCTACAACTAAGCCGGTTCCCTCGAAACTTTAGGCTGCTGAGAAGAAAAACTATGAAACAGTGGTTCCCAGGTCTTTGGAGCTTACAGACCAAAAATATGTTTTAAGAATGACCAGAAAGCTATTTTCAGGGTAAAGATATTGAAGAAAAAAGAAACCTAAAAAATGAACATCTCCTAGACCATCATTTCATGAAGGAAAGGACATTTTAGCATACACACACGTACACACACACATACAAAATAAGAAGGAAACTAATCTTGGAATAAATGTGAGAGTGAAAGTCACTCAGTCGTGCCCGAGTCTCTGCGACCCCATGGACTGTATAGTATAGAATTCTTTAGGCCAGAATACTGGAGTGAGTAGCCTTATCCCTGGGATTCTCCAGGCAAGAACACTGGAGTGGGTTGCCATTTCCTTCTCCAGTGCATGAAAGTGAAAAGTGAAAGTGAAGTCGCTCAGTCGTGTCTGACTCAGCGACCCCATGGACTGCAGCCTACCAGGCTCCTCCGTCCATGGGAGTTTCCAGGCAAGAGTACTGGAGTGGGATGCCATTGCCTTCCTTTTCTTATTTTCTTGGCGTCCCACAGAAACCCCACTGTAGCCTGTTCCTTGGAGTAGAGCTTGGAAAGCGAGGGCTCAAGTTACTGAGTCGGTCACAAGGTAAAGAAAGGCTCACATATGCAAACAGCCACATCTCACTGCTTTTACTAACACTCGTGCCTGATGGCCTGGTTCTTGCTGGACACTAGGTACTTTGTGGGGTACTCATTGTTCCCTGACTTCAAAGGATTATATACTTGAGTGAAGGATATGGAAAATGCCACCTCCTCAAAGTGGTCCTCCCAGATCACCCCATCTAAAGTGGCAGCAAAGACATGCCTCACACCCCCACCCCTTGGACCCACTCAGTAATTCTCTAACATGTCATTTCTTCTGTAATCTAATCTTAAATGGAAATTACTCGGCTCCTATCTTTGCATCCTCCTTTGTGGTCCATCTCACCCTTCTAGAATTTGAGCCCCAAGGGTGCGGGAACCTTTTCTGCCTTACTCACCACTGGAGATTCCACACAAAGGTACAGAGGGCTCCCCAGGGCAGTGGTGTGGGATCTTGGGTTGGGGTGTGGGAGTGGGACACAGCCACCCATTGTCCTAGACTCCTCACACTATATGCCACCTCTTGAAATCTCTTAGTGACATGATCGGAGGCACCTTACTATGAATGAGTGTTGTGACTTCTGAATGAATGGAGTTAGGAAAATAAAATGGAACAGCGGTGATTCTTTAAAGGAGAAAACTGTCTGCTTTCTAACATTTACCTCCTTTGCTGAAGGCATGGAGATTGCTGGAAGGTCATGGGGAATATTTAGAAGTGAAATTTCAAAGACTCCCCATTGCCCTTCCCCAGCAGAAATCAGCAGTCCCCATAAATCACGCTTCTGGTGGCAGCAGGAGCCTCTCAAATCCCCTCACCGGGTCGCCCCTGGAAATGGCAGGGGAGGTCCCAAGCAGGACCAGGGCCTGACATTAACATCCCAGTGCCTGGCCAGGAGGCCAGGTGCGGACTCACTCTGCATGGGGCTGGGAGCCGTGTAATTGCTTCTCAGGAGGTCCCGGCGGCTTCAGGAAAGTAGTTGCAGGCTCCCTCCACTGTGTGTAGCTTCAGGAGGGCAGGCCGGGGCGAAGCTCAGCACAGCTCCCCGGATGTCAGGAGCCAGGGAGTGTCCTCTGTGCCTGGGGGAGAAGCTGGTATTATGATAATACCTCAAGTTAACCTTAGCAAATGTGCTTTGAATTTCCTATGTGCTGTGTGCGTGCATCAGAAATGCTCATAACGGTTGTGTGAAATAGATGTGGTCATTACCTCCTCTTCATGCACGAGAACACTAGAGCTCAGAAGGGTTAGGTGGCTTGATTGAGGTCACACTGCTGACATATGACATCGCCAGGACTTGCATCCAGGTCTGCCCTGCCCCCGGTACACACATGCCTCTGTGCTTCTGCCCCGAGCGCACCTCCCATTCACTCAAGCGCGGCGTGGTTTGGAGACAAGCCCCAGGGCTTCATGGCCAAATCCAGAGGCTGGAGTGGCAACAGTAATAAATAGCAGCCACCCAGCTCTGCTGTGGGTCAGCTGCTATGCAGGAGCTTTCTGCACATCAACTCAGTTAATCTTCACAACTCTGAAGGGCTTCCCAGGTGGCGCTAGTGGTAAAGAACCTGCCTGCCAACGCAGCAGACATAAGGGATGAAGGTTCAGTTCCTGGGTTGGGAAGATCCTCTGGAGAAGGGAATGACTACCCACTCCAGTATTTTTGTCTGGAGAATCCCATGGACAGAGGAGCCTGGCGGGCTACAGTCCATGTGGTCTCACAGAATCGGACATAACTGAGGCAACTTAGCACACACGCACATACAACTCTCAAAGGAGGGTTATTATTACATCTTTGCCATTAGGCTGATGAGAAACAGGCTCAGAGAGTTTAAATGAACCTCCCAAGTCCCATAGCCATGAAGCAATGGATTCACAGTTTGGACCCAACTTTGCCTGACCTGAAGTTACCGTAGCTCAGACAGTAAAGAATCTGCCTGCAATGTGGGAGACCCGGATCCAGTCCCTGGGTAGGGAAGATCCCCTTGGAGAAGGGAATGACAATCCACTCCAGTATTCTTTCCTAGAGAATTCCATGGAGAGAGGAGCCTGGTGGGCTACAGTCCCTGGGATTGCAAAGAATCAGACATGACTAAGCGACTACACTTTGCCTCACTTCAGGGCTCCTTCAAAAGCATCGTCCTGTGGGACGTAATTCATTCAACAAGTACTTACCTGTTCTATGCCAGGTACTGTTCTAGAAGATAGGGATTAGCACTAAATGGGGGAGACAAAGCCCTTGCCTTCATGGGGCTCACATTCTGGTGTAGGAAACAGACCATAAACACAGAAAGAAATAAATATGTGTTTTTTTGCCTATAAGTTATTAAAGACAAGCGGGTCTGCTTGGACCCTGGCCCCCTCTGAGTGGAGAGTGTAGCTGGGCAGAGTGGCAAGGGATCAGTTAAGAAGTGATGGCAATAATCCAGGTAAAATACAAGGATGGCTTGGATCAGGATGGTGGTAGTGGACCAGCAGGGGATGTTTTCATTCCCTTTGAGGCCAATCAGCAAAACTAGTTAATAGATTGGATGTAGATTGGGAAAGAAATCAAGAAATCAAGGGTGATGCCAAGATTTCTACCTGAACAGCTGGTGAGATGGAATTGTCAGTTGCTGAGATTCAGAAGATGGGAAGGTCAGGAATTCAATTTTATTACTTGTGTTTGAGATGTTTGTTCCCCATCCAAGGAGAGATGTTGAAAAGCCATTGTGATTTATGAACATGGAATTCAAGGGGTGTTCTGTGCTGAAAATGTATCATATTTCATCAAATAGAAGATGTCATTGACTGTAGGACCATCATTTTTTTTTTTAATGTACTGCTAAGAAAGAGTGCTTAGTTTCTTAGTGTTTCCTAATTAAATTAGGACATACTCCCACCTTCAGAGATATTAAAATGTGTGTTTTAAAATCAATGAGATATTGTCAATAAAGGTGGTGAGAGTTGATCACCATGGCAGTGATAGGGGAGAGAGAGGAGAAAGGGCAATATCAGGACTGAGCTCTTGGACATCAAAGCAGGGATGCTCACCACCCGGTTCCAGATAGAAGCAATGTCAGGAAGTTAAAGTTCTTTTTCGGAGGCAGATGCCATGCTGGTGCCCCCCTGTGGGGCTTCAGTCTGAGGATTCAGGATTCAGGGGTGGCTGGCTGGCATTGCAAGCACGTCACCTGGCACTGCTACATAGTGCTGTTCAAAGGGCCAAACCTTTGGCTCATCTGGGTTCAAATCTGAACTCAGTTTCTTCATCAGTAATATGTGCATATAACGTCTGTTACATCACTTTGCCAACAAAGGTCTATCTAGTCAAAGCTATGGTTTTTCCAGTAGTCATGTATGGATGTGAGAGTTGCACCATAAAGAAGGCTGAGCACTGAAAAACTGATCCTTTCAAACTATGGTGCTGGAGAAGACTCTTGAGAGTCCCTTGGACTGCAAGGAGATCCAACCAGTCAATCCTAAAGGAAATCCATCCTGAATATTCTTTGGAAGGATTGATGCTGAAGCTGAAACTCCAATATTTTGGACATCTGATGCAAGAAGCTAACTCATTAGGAAAGACCCTGTTGCTGGGAAAGATTGAAGGCAGGAGGAGAAGGGGATGACAGAAGATGAGATGGTTAGACGGCATCACCGACTGGAGGGACATGAGTTTGAGCAAGCTCCAGGAGTTGGTGATGGACAGGGAGACCTGGTGTCCTGCAGTCCATGGGGTCGCAAGAGTCCGACATGACTGAACGACTAAACAGCTACTCCCTTCAAGACCCAGAAAACAGACCAATCTCTTCTTTCTCTGGGCCACAGTTTCTGCATCTATAAAATTAAGAGTGACAACAGGGTAATCTTTAGGTCCTCTTCTAACTCAGGAATTATGATAACAATAATACCGACTGTAGTACTTTGAACATCTACAGGGTGATTTATGTAATCATTAATCAATATAAACAACCATGTGTGTACTATTATTCCCATTTTACAAAATGAGGCAGCTGAGACCAAAAATGGGACAGGCCATTCACAGTGGTGGAGCCAGACTGCAAAGCAGGGTGTTTAAGGCCAAGGGCATTGGATTCCACCATGCCCTCTGACTCCCTGCTGGGACTGATGTGTGGTTCTTAGTGGCATCATTACCAGAGACCAAGGGCCACCCTTCCACATAATATGACAAAGGTCATTCAGGGTGTTGCCCCACGTAAACGGGAAATGTGATTTGTTTCAGTAGCTCCCACGTGCTCATGGAAATAGAGTGGCTCCTGGAAAGATCACAAGAAAGAAGGACAACTGATGTTGAGTGCAGAGGTAACTCACACCCAACCCTGTGGACTCGGCATCCAGTGTTCTCTTGAACCACATTTTTGCAAGTCAAGGGTGAGCATTCAAGAATAATCACAAGAACTGGTGCTGAATGGGCCTCCTGTGACTGGGGAGGGGCTGGCCAAAGCTGCTCAGCCTTCTCTGGTATCAGGAGGAAGTTTCCAAAGGTGGATTTGATTGGGTTTGAGTGATGGGACAGAGTTGGCTCTTGGCCAAGGCCTAATCATGGAGCTGACCGGTCAATTGCTATCAACAATTCAGTAGGATTATAGTGTAGACCAGGTTTTCATAACCTTAGCAGTATTGGCATTTTGACCAGATGAATGTCCATGATGGGAAACTGTCTGTGCCTTGCAGGGTGTTTAGCAGCATCCGAGGCTGCTACCCATTAACGCTAGCATCAGCCTCCCAAGCCCAGGTGTGTGTGTGTGCTCTCAGTCATGTCCAGCTCTTTGTGAACCCATGTTCCCTGCTGTATCTGCAGTACCAGCTTTGGTACGTGGCTAATGGTTGGTAGAATGACTTTGGTGAACAGTTGTGCCAGTTGCTGTGCTGGGACTGAGGATGTCAAAGTAAATAGCATGCCTCTGACTCCTGGGAACTCGGTGCCTCACGGAGGGAGACCAAAGGAGGAGGTGAGGATGGGGAAGTAGGGAAGCACAGAAAGGGAGCAGGCGAGGAAAGGACTCCGGCGGGTGGCTAGAGGAAAGATGGAGTGCACAGCATCTCTAGAGGCGTGAACATCTGGGGGATCAGGGATGAGCCCAGCGGACGGGGAACAAGCATGGCACAAACTTGGCACTCGCTGCAGGAGCACCAGGGCTCTATCTGAAGCAGCTGGAAATGATGGTGGTGGAGTAGAGGCCAACTCTGAGAGGCCTAGAGTCCCATGCCATCGAACATCATCTCTTTGGGTTGTTGTGAATGTGATTGCAGGCTTGGCACAATGCTTGGCACATAGTAAGTACTCCGTGAAGCATCCCTGTTCCTATTGGTGTGGGGAACAAGGAGCCACTGGAGGTATTTGAGACAAATGAGGGATGTGATAGATCAGCAGTTTAGTGAGATCGTTGGGGAAGTGGTGTAGAGGACAGCTTGGTGGTGGCCTTGGGAAAAGCAGATGAGCAGGAATCGGGAGGACAGTTCAGAGGCTGTTAGAATGAAAAGGGAGTCAGGGGGCCTGGGTCCCAGGATCTGGGGCGTGTGCTGTGNAGCAGTTTAGCGAGATCATTGGGGCAGTGGTGTAGAGGGCAGCTTGGTGGTGGCCTTGGGAAAAGCAGATGAGCAGGAATCGGGAGGACAGTTCAGAGGCTGTTAGAATGAAAAGGGAGTCAGGGGGCCTGGGTCCCAGGATCTGGGGCGTGTGCTGTGGTGGGAAACGTGGCCATACTTTGCTCCTCCAAGCAAGGGCGCAGGGGCTAGAGGAGGAGCTGCCAAGACTGACAGTCACGTGGGCTGGGGGGGCAGTACGGCTCAGCCTGACCCGGTTCACTCAGCAGCTCACAGCACCCCTGGAAGACACAGCCAGCTCTGCATTTCAGGCAGCCCTCGCAGTGAGGAGGAGGGTTTGCCATTTGTATCGGGTGATATACTTTTAATTAAAATCGTAATCATTTGAGCATTCTCTAAAGTTTTACTTTGGGAATTTGCCTTCTTACGAGCTCTGCCCTAATTAGTATTCTCTTTATCCCTTATTAATAAATTATATATTAACAGTTTCATCTACCTCCTTTGATCACAGAATCTCATGATTCCTGAGTCAGATTCCTCTCTCTGTTGACATTTTGGGTGAAGTGGGGCCAACTAGGCCTGATATGGGGGGTTGAGAATTAGAATTCTCACTTAATTCCCAGTAACATGGGGATCCATCTTCTTCCAGCTCACCTGAGATCCCAGAAAGCACACAGCATACGCGTCTCCTAAGGTCAAGATTACAGAACCCCTTAGGCGCAGACCTTTTGAGGAAGCCCCAGGAATTAGGTAGACAAGCCCGAGGCAGTGACCACACATGTACTAATACCTGGAACCATAATTGGGAAAATAGAAGTGGAAAAGCTGATGGGTTAGCCCACAGACTTCACCCCAGGCTCAGAAAGATTAAGTAACTTGATTATAGTCACAAATTCAGGTCATTAAAGCTTAGGGAGTCAATAGAGATTAATGTTTATTGAGCAGTTATTATGTGCTAAATTCTCTGTGAGGTGTTTTATGTGCCTGGTACCTGTTAATATTCCAAGCCAGCTAATGAGATGTAGGCAGTTTGAGCTCCCATCTCTGGAAGAGAAAAGCAAGTCAGTGAAATTAACCAGCTTCTGTCAATCCACCGGCTAAAAAGAGACCCAGCTGGCATTCAGGTAAAAGTCTGTCCAATTTCAAAAGCCTCTCTCTGTTGACTGCACTCTCTGGATTACAACCAAGACATGCCAGCTTGAGGCCCACTGCCTTTTTGTTTGAAGCCCCCTCTGGAGGGAGTTTCCACTGTTTCTTATCTATTTCCCATGAAGTGATGGGACCAGATGCCATGATCTTCATTTTCTGAATGATGAGCTTTAAGCCAACTTTTTCCACTCTCCTCTTTCACTTTCATCAAGAGGCTTTTTAGTTCCTCTTCACTTTCTGCCATAAAGGTGGTGTCATCTGCATATCTGAGGTTATAGATATTTCTCCCGGCAATCTTGATTCTAGCTTGTGCTTCTTCCAGCCCAGCGTTTCTCATGATGTACTCTGCATAGAAGCTAAATAAGCAGGGTGACAATATACAGCCTTGATGCATTTTTTGGGGCTCCAAAATCACTGCAGATGGTGACTGCAGCCATGAAATTAAAAGACGCTTACTCTTTGGAAGAAAAGTTATGACCAACCTAAATAGCATGTTGAAAAGCAGAGACATTACTTTGCCAGCAAAGGATAATCTAGTCAAAGCTATTGTCTTTCCAGTCGTCATGTATGGATGTGAGAGTTGGACTGTGGGAGTTGGTCCATTCTAAAGGAGATCAGTCCTGGATGTTCTTTGGAAGGAATGATGCTAAGGCTGAAACTTCAGTACTTTGACCACCTCATGCGAAGAGTTGACTCACTGGAAAAGACTCTAATGCTGGGAGGGATTGGGGGCAGGAGGAGAAGGGGACGACAGAGGATGAGATGGCTGGATGGCATCACTGACTCGATGGACATGAGTCTGAGTGAACTCCGGGAGTTGGTGATGGACAGGGAGGCCTGGTGTGCTGTGATTCATGGGGTTGCAAAGAGTCAGACACGACTGAGAAACTGAACTGAACTGAACTGAACTGGAGGGTGTGTTAACCCCTTGCTATTCAAACTGTGGTGCAGGGATCAGTGGCATCAGCTCACTTGGGTTTAAGTTATAAATGCAGAATCTTAGGCCTCAGTTCACACATACAAATTAGAATCTGCATTTTTACAAGATTCCCAGGATGTGACAATATCCATTACATTTGGGAAACAAAATGGAATTTGATGTTTGTTCAGCATCATCTGCTAATCCTCACGAACCTTCCAAGGTCAATGCTACTCCTCATAGATATAGAGATGTTAAGTGACTTGTCCCAAGTCTTATACCCAATTAGTGGCAGAGTCCAGATATAATCCCTAGCCTTGACCCTGAACTGGAGTTCCAGGAGCTGCAGTTCTATATTCTCAGGTTGGTGTTCTTGGGCTTCGGGAAGGTAATAATGGAGATTGGGAGCCATTATTAGCATTCCCTAAAGCCCCGTGTGTATCTTCTACTTCATCCTAGTCAGATCTCAGGGACATGAACTTGGACACAAGCATCTTTGCTTTCTGCAAGAATTATAATTGGCCAGCATGGAAAGTAGTTATTTCCTGAAGAGCAAGGGTTTGGATTGGCAATAATATATGACTTTGATTAATATAAAATAGTCAATTTTAAAGTATATAATAGTCAGTCCTAAAGGCAATCAATGCTGAATATTCATTGGAAGGACTGATGCTGAATCTGAAGCTCCAATACTTTGGCCACCTGATGCGAAGAGCCATCTCATTGGAAAAGACGCTGATGCTGGGGAAGATTGAAGGCAGGAGGAGAAGGGGATGACAGAGGGTGAGATGGTTGGATGGCATTACCAATTCAATGGACATGAGTTTGAGCAGACTCTGGAAGTTGGTGATAGACAGGGAAGCCTGGTGTGTTGCAGCCCAGGGGTTGTAAACAGTTGGACAGGACTGAGCCACTGAACAACAACAACCAATATAAAATAGAGACATTGATTACCTTTCAAAAATTCAACTTGTTTAGGCGTCAATGGCTTTCAATTTGTTAGGTCCATAGTCGGAAGGAGATTACAAAAAGCATCCCTTTGAGTCTAGTAACTTCTCGTTTGTGTTGGGGAAATCCAGAGGAACAAAATCAATAACTATCAGTTCAGTTCAGTGCAGTCGCTCAGTCGTGTCCGACTCTTTGCGACCCCATGAATCGCAGTATGCCAGGCCTCCCTGTCCATCACCAACTCCCGGAGTTCACCCAAACTCATGTCCATCGAGTCTGTGATGCCATCCAGCCATCTCATCCTCGGTTGTCCCCTTCTCCTCCTGCCCCCAATACCTCCCAGCATCAGAGTCTTTTCCAATGAGTCAACTCTTCACATGAGGTGGCCAAAGTACTGGAGTTTCAGCTTTAGCATCATTCCTTCCAAAGAAATCCCAGGGCTGATGTCCTTCAGAATGGACTGGTTGGATCTCCTTACAGTCCAAGGGACTCTCAAGAGTCTTCTCCAACACCACAGTTCAAAAGCATCAATTCTTCGGCACTCAGCCTTCTTCACTGTCAATAACCATCAGAGAAATACGAATCAAAACAACAATGGCATATCACACCCTGCCTGTTATCATATTGCCGTTGTTGTTGATCGGTTGACAGGTCGTGTCCAACTCTTTGTTGGTCTTTGGTCCACATCCACCAAGTGGGCTTTGTCTTTTCCTCCTGCTCTTTATATATTCTGGATATGGCCACCTTACTGTCCATTTCCAGGGTGACTTTTCCTAGTTCTGGACATAAGCTCACAAGAATATCAGATCTAGTCCAAGTGTCTTTTCAAGTCAAGCAGTCCTGGGTTCAAATCCTGGTTCTGCCACTTTCTGTGTGATCTGAGTTATTTAATCTTTCTAAGCTTCAGTTTCTATATCCATGAGATGAACCTGTCTTATAGGTTGTTGTGAAGATAGATAGGTGAAATATATATGCAGAAATTGGTCTAGAGATCACAGTTTGTAGGGAAAGCACCTGAGTTCTAGAGGAATGTGCAGTGTGCCATGGTAATAAGGCTGCAGAGAGTCCAGCCCTGGGTCCCTTGCCTCATTGCACCTTCTGCAACACCTGTGCTCTAGGTGTGATGAGCAAATGCCACAGAGAAAGCAGCTCAGACCAGTAGAGTCTCTCAGTTTGCTTTTTGTTCCCGTATCTTTGAATATCATTGACACTGGAAGGGCTGTGATGAGGTCCAATAACCTGGCCAAGCTGTGACATCTCTAGAACGGCCTGGCCCATTCAGAAGGCTGTCGTCATCATTTAGCTGCATCATGATCTCTCGAGAGGCCTCCCCTGACCAATCAAATGTGGAAGGTCTCTGCTCATATTCTTATACATCCCTCTGTTTTGTTTTCAAATTACACCTCATCTTTTGTGCTTTCATGCCGTGGTCTATGTAAGTTTCTATTTTACTTATTTACATACTTTTTAAAATTAACCCTTTTATTTATTTTATTGGAGTATAGATGCTTTACAATGTTGTGTTTCTTTTCTTTCTTTCTTTTTTTAAACTTGCTTATTTTTTTTTTTGGCTGTGCTGGGTCTTCATTGCTGTGCAGGCTTTTCTCTCATGGCGGTGATCAGGAGCCACTCTCCAGGTGCGGTGCTTGGGCTTCTCATTGCGGTGGCTTCTCTTGTTGTGGAGCACAGGCTCTAGGGTGTGCAGGCTTCAGTAATGCATCGCTTGTGTTCAGTAGCTGCGGCTCCTTCGTGGTTCTAGAGCACAGGTTCAATAGTTGTGGTACACAGGCTTAGTTGCTCCAAGGCATGTGGGATCTTTCCAGAGAGGGGATCAAACCCGTGTCTCCTGCATTGGCGGGTGGATTCTTCACCACCATGTTTATTTAAGAGTAATTGTAGATTTACATAAGAAATAATACAGGGGGATCCATTGTACTCTTCATCCAGTTTCCCCCATGGCAATATTTTTCAAAACTGTAGTGCAGTATAACAACCAAGACATTGACATTGTTTACCCTTAAAAATTTTCTTTTTACTAGAAATTCAGTTCAGTTCAGTCGTTCAGTCATGTCTGACTCTTTGTGACCCCAGCACACCAGGCTTCCCTGTCCACCACCAACTCCCTGAGCTTACTCAAACTCATGTCCATAGAGTCGGTGA
Source organism: Cephalophus harveyi (assembly GCA_006410635.1). Classification (NCBI taxonomy): domain Eukaryota; kingdom Metazoa; phylum Chordata; class Mammalia; order Artiodactyla; family Bovidae; genus Cephalophus; species Cephalophus harveyi. Next base: position 447,995 of record SJYT01059113.1, read on the forward strand.
TGCCATCCAACCATCTCATCTGTTGTCATCCCCTTCTCCTCCTGCCTTCGATCTTTCCCAGCATCAGAGTCTTTTCCAATGAGTCAGTTCTTCACATCAGGTGGTCAAAGTATTGGAATTTCAGCTTCAGCATCAGTCCTTCCAATGAATATTCAGGACTGATTTCCCTTAGGATGGACTGGTTGGATCTCCTTGCAGTCCAAGGGACTCTCAAGAGTCTTCTCCAACAACACAGTTCAAAAGCATCAATTCTTCGGCCCTCAACCTTCTTTATGGTGCAACTCTCACATCCATACATGACTACTGGAAAAACCATAGCTTTGACTAGATGGACCTTTGTTGACATAGTAATGTCTCTGCTTTTTAATATGCTGTCTAGGTTTGTCATAGGGGCCACTAAATCAGGAGCTTTTTCTCATTTGACACAAAAGTTCCCAATACCTAGGATAGTGCCTAGGATGTAGTAGGTGCTTAATTACTGTTTGTTAAGTGTGTGAGTAAAAATTGTAGTGCAAGAATCTGGTGTCATTTTCCATTGCTTCCCCTCCCTGCAATCTTTAAATAGCTCTGTGATGCCAGGCAGCTTTTACTCTACAAAGTCATAGGTTTCTCCAAATTCTCTGAACTGAATCTCATTAAGCCAGTTAGAGCAATGGTCTTTAAACTAGGAGTACATGAAGATTTCCCCAGGGGTATGTATGCATGAACAGTTTGAAAGGAATCAATTTTTAGACACTCAACTTGTTTTTCAACAACTTTCCAGTATTGATCTGCCCCAAAAGATCTACCCAATGAAAGTTTAAAGGCTCTTCTTCCATTTAGTAAGAAGGAGACCTCTCCCTTATATCAGATCTTACTAGAATGATTTGCCCTGGGATTTTAAACCATCCAAATGTCAAAGGGATAAATTGAAATATTAATTTGAAGTAAGCCACCTTTAATGATTAAATGACTGAGGTACTAAGGTACATAAATGACTAAGGTACTATGTGACTAAGCCACCTTTAATAACTAAGGTACCTTAAATACACAGGGCATCCTATCTTTTCCCAAATTGTGCATATTTCTGTTACAGACAAAGGTTGGCACAGGGCTTCCCTGGTGGCTCAGATGGCAGAGAATCTGCTTGCAATGTGGGAGACCTGGTTTCAGTCCCTGGGTTGGGAAGATCCCCTGGAGGAGGGCATGGCAAACCACTTCACTATTCCTCCCTGGAGAATCCCCATGGACAGGGGGAACCTAGTAGGCTATAATCCATGGGGTTGCAAAGAGTCAGACACAACTGAGTGACTAAGCGAAGCACAGGGCTTGTGTTGGGATGCTCTGAATCCAGAACAGACAAAGCTGCATAGGTTAATGATGTTAATCTTCTCAAGGTGCTTAGAATATTTTTCAGGACTACTGTTTTTTTCCAAGCGGTTTCCCAGGTGGTTCAGTAGTAAAGAATACGTCTGTCAATGCAGGAAGCATAGGTTCAATCCCTGGGTTGGAAAGATCTCCTGGAGAAGGAAATGGCAACCCCATCCAGTATTCTTGCCTGGGAAATCCCATGGACAGGGGATCTTATAGTCCATGGAATCATAAGAGTCAGACATGACTTAGTGACTAAACAACCTTTTTTTCAAGCTATGTTGGTAAAAACCCATGGATAAAATTTATGTGTGATCTCTTTCTGATTTGATGTACTTTATTCCATTCATTATTTTTAAGTCACATCAAGGGGTTTTATTCAAATTATACTTAATCCTAATTTTATTTAATCTTATGAAATGTATGCTGTTTTATGCTTCTTATTAACATAGAGTAGATAGCGTGCATGACAACTTTTAGATGATCAGTTTAACAAGGAGCCCGTGTCTTTCCAACCTTCTTTTGTGGGGATGGGAACAAGAAGATTGAAGATGACCAAGACAACACAGCCATTTGGAAAGCCATTATCAGCTGCCATTTTGATTCAAGATCTAATGTCATGGGCATTTTGAAGCCTTTTCATCGCATCCCAAATCTGATGCAATCAGTCTACTCCCTGAAAAGTTATCAAGAGGCAGCCAGGCTACAAATGCTCAGGGTTGAATAGTTCCCTTGAAAGAGGCCTCACTGTGTCCAGCTGATAATCAAACGAATGGCTGCCTTGAGATAGGTCGCCGATGGGGACCCACTGCTCCTCCCTTATCCAAGCCTGGGCTCTGTTTCTCTCCCGATAGGAGCACATAATCCCATCAGCGCCAATGGGAGTTATGTGCCTGCTTTGCTAGAGACAATAGGCTGTCTGAGAGGGACAATTGTTCCCAGCAACTGAGGGGGTAAACACGATTGGCTGCTCCCAGACACTATCCAGGAAGGGTCTGGCTGAGCCCCCAGAGCCCTTTCTTTGTTAGGCTGCCGAGCCAGAGGCCTCAGCCTGCCTCTTCTCCCCCAGTTCAGTTTCAGTTCAGTCCTGTCCAACTCTTTGCCTGTCCATCACCAACTCCTGGAGCTTGCTCACACTCATGTCCATCGAGTCAGTAATACCATCCACAATCTCATCCTCCTTCGTCCCCTTCTCCCACAGTGGCTGCCATCCCCCACCTTCAGAGGCAACCCATCCCTGGGGCATCTCCCAACGGCCCTAGCCAGACTGCTTGCAGGAGGCCTTCCCAGCTTCTCTCCTCCCTCCTTCTAAAGACAGGCCCAAGGACCCTTGTCAAGTTCATTCTTCACCATGAAATCATAATAGTATCAGAAATAATAATTTTATTTATTGAGCATTTATTATTTCCCTAGGTTGCAAGACACATTGGTACATTTAACTATGAATCCTCATGGCAATACTACAGGATAAATATAATCATTCCCATTAATTAAAGCAAAAAGAGCCTCAAGGAAGTCACACATCTAGTAAATTACAGAACCTGGATTCAATCCCACAGGGCTCTATCAGGCTTTGGAGCTCGGGGTTTGGTTTCCCAAACCAGTATTTGGGAAAGCCAGCGTTTCCCAAAATGTGTCTGCTTCAGGATCCTCTGAGACAAAGCCTGGGAAAGGCTCTACAGTATTTCTGCTCACTGCCCCCCAGTCCCTTTCTTGGAGAATCCCGATGCACTTTAGTTTATCCCCAATTCTGGGGAGCCCTACAGGAAGTAAACTCGCTAACTTGTTTAATTCAATATTTCTCAAGTGGTTGTCCTTTTTTGCACAAGGCAGATTATACTTTGCTAAATGCTAAACTATATTATAAAGATAGGGGGAGGGGGTTAGGGGGAAGGGGTTTCCTGATGGCACAGTGATAAAGAATCCACCTGTCAACGCAGGAGATGCAAGAGACAAGAGCTCGATCCCTAGATCAGGAAGGTCCCCTGGAGGAGGAAATGGCAACCCACCCCAGTATTCTTGCCTGGAAAATCCCATGGACAGAGAAGCCTGGTGGGCTACAGTCCATGGGGTCACAAAGAGTGGGACCCAGCTGAGCCACTGAGCACTCATGATAATGATGAGGGGAGGAGCCAGCTAGAGGAAGTTAGAGACATGACTGGCTCTTTCACCCGTAGCCCCTTAAGCCAGCAGGAGAGGAAGAGCTGTCAACTGCTGCTTTGGATTTCAGGGGCTGACAAGGGAATCATAGCCACGTTTTTTCTCTCTCTTTCTCTTATTTTAAATTTTATTGGGATATAGTTGATTTACAACGTTTGTTAGTTTTAGGTACATAGCAGCTTGAACCAGTTATAAATATAGCTACTTTAGATTCTAAATGTAGCTACTTTAGATTCTTTTCCCATATAGGCCATTACAGAGTGTTGAGTAGAGTTCCCTGTGCTGTGCAGTAGGTCCTTGCATGCATGCATGCTTAGTCATCAGTTGTATCCGACTCTTTGCGATCCTGTGGACTGGCTCCTTTGTCCTTGGGATTTTTCAGGTGAGAATACTGGCTGCTGCTAAGTCGCTTCAGTCATGTCCAACTCTGTGCAACCCCATAGATAGCAGCCCACCAGGCTCCCCCGTCCCTGGGATTCTCCAGGCAAAAACACTGGAGTGGGTTGCCATTTCCTTCTCCAATGCATGAAAGTGAAAAGTGAAAGTGAAGTCGCTCAGTCGCGTCTGACTCTTAGTGACCCCATGGACTGTAGCCCACCAGGCTCCTCCGTCCATGGGGTTCTCCAGGCAAGAATACTGGAGTGGGGTGCCATTGCCTTCGCCAGGCGATCTTCCCCACCCTGGAATCGAGCCCGCGTCTCCTGCATTGGAGGTGGATGCCTTCCCCGTCTCCTGCATTGGAGGTGGATGCCTTCCCCGCTGAGCCATCAGGGAGCTCTGCAGTAGGTCCTTGTCAGTTATTTATTACAGGGTCCTGGCAGCACCACAGAGATCCATCATCCAGCGCCTACTATTCCACCTTTTATACAGAAAGTGTGCCTGCTTTCCCATGGCAGGAGAAATAGATTGTTCCAGAATCCAGGGAAGGAGAGATGCACAGGCTGTATGAGACTGTACTGCCCTGGGATGGAGCTGAAGCTCAGCAGGGCGAGGGTTTTATTATAGATAAAGCTGTGTGTCCATCTTTGAGGACTGGCTGTCCCCAAGGTTCTCTACAGCAGCCGGCTGAGGCCAGGACCCCTCTGCTGTGCTGGGGGCTCCTCCTCCACACTCGGGGTGTACTTACAGCTGAGGCCCCTCATCTCTTTGTCCCACCGGAGTCAAAGGACAGAGCCTCAGGCGTCAGGCAGAGCATGAGGCCCAGGCTGACGTGGGACAAGCCAAAATGACATGTCATGGGGATTTGTGGGCCTCGCTGGAGCCATTTCCTCCAGGGGGTCATTTTATTTAGTTCCAATTGGACCCTGTGATTGGTCTCAGCCCTGGGCCACCTGGTGTCCTGGCTCCATATGGCAACAGCTAGGAAGATGCCATTTTTCAATTGAAATATGCTTCTGCCTTACTGTGGATCAGTCTGTAATTACCTTTGGCTGGAAAAGGGCTTTGATTTTTAAAAACTAAGCTGGGATTTGTTGGTCTGATGGGCCAGTGTCTTCTCTATTAACTCAAACAGAGCTGCAAGGTCAGAGTGACAGGACACATCGTCTTATGGGTCAGCAGGGCCCACCACTGACCTCATGTGGGAATCCCTTCCACCAACCCTGGACAGATGGTCCTTTAGCCTGAGCACTGCCACAGACAGGGAGCTCCCTCCCTCACTCAGGTAGGTGTAGACCTATCTGCTGTTGGCCAACTCTTAGTAAGTTTCACCCCATAGAGAGGTAACAATGGGTAGCCTTTAAGGAATGATCACCACCTGCCAGACTAGGCTAGGCAATTGATAAGCATGTCTTATTTAATCTTCATCATAACCCTCTAAGGTCGATAATCTTATTACCCCCATTTTGCAGAATGAGTGAAACAAGCCACAGAGGGTTAAGAAACTTATTCAGCATCCCACAGGCAGTAAGTGGTGGAGTTGATCAGTTCTGGAAGGGTCACTCCAGCCCCCAAGCTCTTAAGCCCTGAGCACTTAGCCTCAAGTAAGAGCAGTTGTTGTTTATGAAACGTTTATTAGGAGCCAGGCTCTCTGCGGAGGGTTCCATCTCATTTCATTGTAGCAAGATGAGAAGGGGTTCTTAGGATGCCTGTTTTTGAGATAAAAACCCAAGGGCTTTAGCCAAGATCACTAGCAGAGATGTGACTCTAATCGAGACCTTTTTGACCCTAGTGCACAGTCCAACCAAAGCCAGAATGCTGCCATTCTACAGGTGGGAAAACTGAGATTTAGAAAATTTGGGAGTTTATCCCAGTTAGGAGCAGCAGGGTTAGGAGATCAGCCTGACTCAGACCTGGAGCTCTACGTTGGCCTCCTGCTCACCTCTAATCCTGCTTCTGCCCCTGGAGGACCAGCCCCTCTGATGATGGGTGAATCTGTCTCTTTGTCCTCCTCAGTAGCTTTAATAAACTTTCCACGTAGCTGGTCAAGCATGAGTCTAATCACGTAAGTTTGAGAACCCACGATTCTAGAAAGCTTATGTTCTCTTCCAAATTCTGAGGTTCTAAGAGTTCCTTCATCCATCCTTGGTCACCTCGAGAATAAGGTCATGGAGAGCAATGCAAATTTGAAAGTCAGAAAGATGTGGGTTCAAATCCCTGCTCTGCCATTTTCTATTTGTGTGATTTTAAGCAGATTGAATACACTCCTAGGGGCTCAGTTTCCCTGTCTGGACCAGAGATGTGAATGACTACCTTATATGTTTGTTGGTCAGTCTCTTTTGAAAGCAGGAGCTTCCTCCCAGAAGTGCTTTCTAAAGGTATCTCTGATGTTCCGGGACCATGACTTGAGCTGTTGATGGCGTGTTGCTGGCCAGCATATCAGCATTCACTGCTGCCTTCATTGAAATGTCACTGTATTTATCATGTTTACTTGCAAAGACCTCCATATGGTCCTTTGCCTTTATCCTCACAACAAACCCCACCTAATCCAACTGATACAGTCTTTCCAATTTGTACTCCTCCTTTGAGAAAGGTTCAGCCTGTTGGAAGAGTTAAAATCCAGGGACTCTGGAGTTAGCTGTCTTGCCATTTTTGACTGTGCGATCTTACACAAGTCAGCTAACAGCTGAGGCTGACTTCCCTTATCCCTAAAGAGGGAGTGAAAATACCTGGCCCCTACTCTAGAGTAGTCCAGGGTGACAGAGATACTCAGAGTAGATCTTCAAGCATTATTTCTCCTTCGGTTCCCTGTCCTCTCCTCTCTCACTTGGCCAGCTCTCAGGTCGACCTCTCAGCAACACCAAATGCTGCTCATCGCCTTTTACATTTCCAGGCTCGTGAAGCATAATCTATCAAGTGTTACAATGGTCAGGATTATACTTTATTGCTTAATAAAAAGGATCATTCCAATGTAAACCCCCTTCTTTTGCCATCTTGACCCAAGCTTATGGATGTCCTTAGTACAGCAACAGGACTTGCACTATATGCGTTCATTTAAATACTATTTCTTGAGCATCTTGTAGGTGTGCGGTGCTTATTATTGTACCTGGCACATAGTAAGTGTTCGATAAACATTTGCCGAATGAATGAGCGAATGCATGGATTAGTACTTCTTCAAGGAAGAAGTACTGGCTGCCATCTAAACCAGGTGACTTAAGGGGTGTGAGAAGGAGATGGACTTGGTCCCAGATCCTCCAACTCTTGAGTTCTTTCTACCATTAGTCTCCAATATGAGCGGAATGAGATCCACGCTCTGAGCCAGCCACAGTTTTCAGGGGCAACAACAGACACAGAGGTCGCTGTAAAGACCGAGGTTACATCTCTCATCCCCAAGACTTGCTGGTTCCCAGGCTCTAGTGAGTCAGAGTCAGTAACTCCATGTTCTCAGCAGCCATCAAAGACCTGAGCTGGGTTTGGTCTCTCTGGAGTCCACACTCCACGATGAGAAATTGAAGCCAGGCAGGGGCTAAGTGGGCCGTGTTTCACTCTGGGTCACTGATCTACATTTGTGGCTTGGAGTTGGGGAGGAAATCCACTCTGGGGAGACAGTGGGGTTTACTGTGCAACCTCTTCCTAGTTCCTCACCCTTCTGGCTGCTCACCTGGCTATCTTATCCTCCTGGGGGCCATGGGAAGAAAGCTTGGGCAGGCAGAGGGAGGGATTAGGGGGTGCAGCAGAATGGGCCCTGGCGTGGGAGCCAGGCTTAGCTGGAGTGAGCCTGGCTCTGCCCTCTGCTAGCTGTAAGACCACAGGTAGATCTCCCAGCTCTCCCTCAGCCTAAATCCTTGCCACTTAAAGCAAAGGAATGGGAATGGGAACCCTAAGGCCTTCCTCCTGCAACATTGCAAGGATGGCTCGCGTCCCCATGTGCAGAGCGCCCGGCAGGCCCACGGTCAAGTGTGTGCCTGATGTTGGGTGCTCCCTTCTCCTTCCTGCTTTCAGCCCAGGAGGCAGTAAGGCCAATTCACAGCCATTTTCATGTTCAGAGACCCTCTCCCCTCCCAGAAGCTGCTCTGAGCTTTGTGGTCCTCATCCATCTACTCATCCTTTCTCGTGTGCAGGCCACAGACCCCCTCACCAAGGCGGGTACTTATTATTGGGACCTCCCAGGAGACCACCACCCACAATGTAGGAGATGCAGGGAACGCAGGTTCAATCTCTGGGTCAGAAAGATCCCCTGGAGGAGGGCATGGCAACCCACTCCAGTGTTCTTGTCTAGGAAATCCCATGGACAGAGGAGCCTAGCGAGCTACAGTCCACGGGGTTGCAAACAGCCGGACATGACTGAGTGACTAAGCATTCACGGAGGCACAGGCTGGCTAGACCTGACGGGCTCCGAGCTTTCATAAGTGGGCAGGTGTGTGTCTCAACACTGCCTCCAGGGAGCTTGGTCTGGGCATGGTGGCCAACTGGATTTCACTGCCTGTGTGCTCACCTCCATCTCTCTCCCTTGGAGCCTGTTTGGTTTAAAGACTGAGGCTGGTGCTGGATGTGGCCTCCAGGGAGAGCTCCTTCCCAGGGGGCCTCTGAACCACCAGCATGTGGATGGTCAGAGGAAGACGGTCCTGGCTGGGGGATGCCCGCTTTGAAGCGGAGCTCCCACCAGGAGCCTCACTCCCTGGGAGGCTGGCATTGAGCAGCTGGGAGTCAGTTGCTCATCAGACAATTTAGCATGATGTGAAGGGTCAGAGAAGTAGGCAAGTGGTACCTTTTTATTTTCCTGAGGGTACTAAATATTGGGGGAAATGATCTCATTGTTTCCACCTTTTTAGTAGAGGAACTTTTCTGTCATTTGTCTTCAAGTAAAACTTGGAGCAGTTTTAGTATATAAAGCAATATTACAACACGAGGGCAGAGGGGCTCCAGGTGGGGTTGGGGTCTCTTTCCCCCACCAAAGGAAGTTTCCATTAGGTGCTTCCCGAGAGCCTTGCAATTCCAAGGGGCTCTGTTTTAAAACCAAGGAGACTCATTCTCCAGCAAGCCACACCAAATTCTGTTCAAGCAGGCAGCAAAAGCAAATAGATGTTTTCATGAAAAAAAATCTCACCCCTGTTCCATCTGGATTGGGAGTCTCTCACGAGGCCTGACTGGTTTCTGAAGAGCAAATGATGGGAGGGTGAACCCCCCACCGCAGAGATGTCCTCCTCTCCCCAGCCTGGCTGTCACATAACCAAGGCTGTGCCAAGGACTCGACTGACAGACCCTGGGGGTCCGGCCACCGTGACTAATGGAAGCCCCATGGTGGCCATGCTCGGGGCCTGGATGGAAAAGAGTGAGCGACTGGGGCAGGTAGGAAAACAGCCTGGCAGCTGGGCAGCGGAGACGGCTGGACTGTCTCTTCTCAGAAACCCAGGCTCTCCAAAGCCACCTGCCGGGTGGGGCGACTTCATGAAGAATAGGGGGAGGGGTTATGTACAGAAGGAGGGGCCAGTTACCATGGTAACCACCCTCTGTGGTCCAAACTCCAAAGAGGCCCTCTTGGAGGTGGTTCTCTCATTTAAACTGCCTTGGGAATTGTCGCAAAGATGATTTTATTTCCCAGGTTTTGAGCTAATTCTCTTTTTAAACTTTCTCTGAAATTAATGTGATCATTTTAGACTTCTTTTCTCCACTTTTTTCCTTGCGATAGGAAGCTACATCCCTAAGACATAGCACTTTCTAACCCCCAGGTGCAGAAGGCATCCTGGCTATAAAACCGGTGACTCATTTTTTAGGTCAAATCTGGGAGAAAGAAATGGCAACCCATTTTCTTGACTGGAAAATCCCGTGGATGGAGGAGCCTGGTAGGTTGCAGTCCATGGGGTTGCAAAGAGTCGGACACGACTGAGTGACTTCTCTTGGGAGAAAATCAGTTGAAGTTTAGGCCATAGTCAACACCTGGATTCTAGGAACTCAGCTGTAGCCTGTGTACCTCCCTTCTGAATGGCAGGTGAAGAATTAGGGGTGGGTGCACATGTGGCTGTGGGGGCCCCTGACGTTGACACGGGGGTCCCTGCACACCCGCCTCTAACAGCGGCCTCCCCAGCCCTGCACGCGGGCACTGCCGCTGCCTGGAGGTTAATGACCTTACGGTAACTTTGGAGGCTGGTTCCCTGGGTCGGAGAGCAGTTGTTAATTAAGGTCAAGGCTGTCTGCAGAGCCCAGCCCAGAAGTCAAGCCCTACAGACAGAGAGCTTGAAAGATGCTGGAAATACCTGAGTTCCTCTCACCCACCCCCACCAAATGGAACGCCAAATCAAAGCTGTTCTTTACCATGAAACACAAAACTGCTGACATGAAAATAGCTTCTTTCTGGTTTTTCTAATTGCAGACCCTAGCAGCTGATTTTATTATCCTTCCACCACTACTTCTTCCAGTCCTTCCTTGCTCGCAGGTCCAAAAAGTGCATTCTTGCTCTGATGTGCTCAGTCGCTCAGTCATGGCTGACTCTTTGCAACCCCATGGACTGTAACCAGCCAAGCTCCTCTGTCCGTGGAATTTTCTGGGCAAGAATACGGAGTGGGTTGCCATTCCCTTCTCCAGAGGATCTTCCTGACCCAGAGTTCTTCCTGGCTGAACCCATGTCTCCTGCATTGCCTGCAGATATTTTTTACCATCTCAGCCGCCAGGGAATCCCGTGTTCTTGCTCTGCACACAAGTTATCGAGTGTTGAGAGGAAGCTACGGGCTTCTAGCTACAGTTTCCTCCACTTCTTTTGGCCTCTCACATTTGCCTTTCATCTTCCCTTTCCTTGGGACCATTTACTAAAGAAAAAGTGGGGACTAAGAGGCTGGGGGAGATGGAGGATCCCACTCCATACTCTCCTTTGCAAGTCTTGCCCTTCCTTGTTTTGAGTAGTCACAGTAATGCTAATGATAGTTGTGTGATGGTGATGATAATGATGATGATAATAAAGGGTCTGAGAACTCACTTTCGATACAAGGAATGGGCTGGCTTCTGGAGATGTTTCTGGGCTCTGATTACCTGCTAATTAAAGCAAAGCATTTATAGTCTGGATAGTAAGATTTCAGTGTCTGCAACTTGGTGGGCTCACAAGAGATGTTTGAAGAGTGGAATAAGGTGAAGTAAATGTGAGCTGGTGAGGAAAGGGGTTCATTTAGACTCAGGGAGCCTGACCCCGTGGTCACCATTGTTCACCGATGAGGTTAGTTGTGGCATCTGTTATTGATAATTTTATGGCTCTTGGTAATGGATGTCTCCAAAGAGCAGCTCACAGATGGACAGGAAGGAAAGAATCTTAAGGACAGGGCATAATAATAACCAGCAGAGATGTGAGTGATCAAAAGGAGTCAGATGGTGGGGGAGGGGTTCAGCTACTACTATTCGCTCGCAACCACACACATTCTGCAGCACACACTGTGTATACCCAGGCTAATGCTAAGTGACATGGCCCCCTGTGCCCTCGGAAGGAAGACCTGTTCTTGTCTCCATTTTACAGATGCAACAACTGAAGGAGCAAGATATCATTTACTCAAGAGCACAGTGATAGTGGAAGAGCAGGGGGTTTGTGAGCTCAGACTGTCTAGGTCTACAGTTTGCTTTTGTAACCAAAGAGTTTTCCGGTCACTAATATCTTACCAACCACAAGCCATAGAAAATTTCAGGACATTCTAAAGGTGTGGGTTTAAACATATGAGCTGCTCAAAAATAAGATAATTTGTATTAAGTAGAGGTCCCTGACTTCCTTCATGCTCTCCTTTCTGTCTGAGCTGGGGTTACCGACGAGAAAGATGAGACCACATCTCTTTCAAATGGCTGCTTACCTGAGCGAGAAGGGCCTCGGAAGTCATCTGGGCCCCTAACCAGGTGAGTGTCTGTCTCTGGGACCAAAAGTCATTCTCTTTTGTGACAGGAAATTAAAAAGGACACTTCTTGTCATCTTGGGGTTTGGCCGAGGCTCCTGAGCGGAGACTGGGTGTCCACACTTTCTGAAGATAAGGGCTGGGTCATCCTCGCTGAACTGGCTAAGAGGCGACCAAGACCAGTCCCAGGGCTCCTCCTGCCAGAGGGAATAAAGGAGGCCTAGGGGTGGGTCAGAAGGGAGATGCTTCTGGAATCACTTAGATCTAGGCTGCCTTTGAGAAGAGAGACTGGGATCTTATTCTCAGCTGGATGCTTGCTCAGTTTGGTTCAGTTCAGTCTCTCAGTTGTGTCCGACTCTTAGTGAACCCATAGACTACAGCATGCCAAGGTTCCCTGTCCATCCATCACCAACTCACGAAGCTAGTTCAAACTCATGTCCATCAAGTCGGTGACGCCATCCAACCACCTTATCCTCTGTGGTCTCCTTCTCCTCCTGCCCTCAATCTTTCCCAGCATCAAGGTCTTTTCCAATGAGTCTGCTCTTCACAACAGGTGGCCAAAGTATTGGAGTTTCAGCTTCAGCATAAGTCCTTCCAATGAACACCCAGGACTGATCTCCTTTAGGATGGACTGGTTGGATCTCCTTGCAGTCCAAGGGACTCTGAAGAGTCTTCTTCAGCTCCACAGTTCAATAGCGTCAATTCTTCAGTGCTTGCTAGTCCTCGTGGAAACTCACAGGACAGGCATTGCCCCCTTCTCCACCTTGTGCTGTCTCTTGGGATTGAAAGACAAGTGTCCCCGAGGGTGTGGGGGCTCCTGGTGAAGAGAGACCCTGGATGGAAGAGATGCCCCTGCCTGCAGAGCAAGGAGGGCAGGTCCCGCGAGAACGGGGCCTTTCCACCAGCAGCGTCGCCGGTGACCGCACACGGGCCCAGGCTGAGCCATTCTGAAAGGCCCCCACCTGGGAAGGCTGCCCCCGGGAAGGGGGGATCCAGCAGCAGATTGCCTGGGAGTGCTGTGCCGGAGGGCAGGCTCTGAGGAGGAGGGAGAGGCCCCCACTCGGTCCCCCCAAGTCATGAGTGCACTATGTGGAGACCCCCGGAGGCATCGCCCAAGGGCCCAAACTCTCCCCCTGAGCAGTCGGTCATCTGCCCGCCAAGGGCCTCATCGCCAGATGACAGTAACACTAGTCACATCAGCATCTCCCCTTTCCCTGTGGCTTTCATCCTCCTCCCCCAGCTCTGGAGGGGCCGGAAATAGGAGAACAGGTGGAGAGGGGATGGGCAAGGGCAGAGAGCTAGCAGACCCCGCTCCCTGCCTCCGCTGGTCAGCGGCCCTGCCGCCCACCTGGCAGCCAGCAGCCGGGGAGAGCGGACACTGTGGAGTCGGAAAAGAGAGGCGAGTTTTGATTTAGATTGCATCAGACTTTTGATTACCTGAAAATGCGATTGTTCCAGTACCCAAAGGCAGCCAGCTCTGGGACCTGCTAGAGATACTACCTAAGGATGCGGAAGGGAAATCTGACAGGACAGTCTCTGAAGGGAGAGAACCAAGCCATTTCCTGCTGCTCCTTTGATAAAGATCACTGGCTGAGAAGCTCCGAGTTTCCTTCCAGATCCCCTCAGGGCCACTGTCTGCTAATGAGGAAAGAGAAAGGAGATGCACATTTATTAAGCACTTACTGAATGCAGGCCCTGTGCTAGCACTTGTACCTAAAGCATCCCTAAATCCTCCCAACAATCCCGTGACTTTGGGATTCAGGACTTCTGTTTCACAGATGAGGAAACAGACCCCGTGGGGGTCGGGTGGCTTGCCAGAGGGCAGGTGCGTGTGAGCTGGTGGAGACTGTGAGCCTCCTGAGGGAGGGGCTGGGTCTGTGTGCTCACTTCTGCAGCTTCAGGTTCTGGCACAGAACACGTGCTTGGTAAATATTTGCCTAATTGATACCAGCCAAGCCCACCCCTTCCCAGCTGTCCCTACGGCTTCTCTTGGGGACTGATACCAGCCCACTGCTGTCACTTTCTTTCTGCAACTTATGTAAGAATGCATGCAGGTTAGCAGAGTTTGATGTGTCATTGGGATCAAGTGTCATTGGGATCAGCCAGAGCTTCTTTCTAGAAAGCCCCCAAAACGTTTGCTCTGACTGCGGATACCCACCAGGGCAGGGATCGCGTGTTCTTTTCATTGAGGAGGGGGTTGGAGGCCAGGCTGAGCCTCAGGGAGGTCAAGCGACTTATCAGAGGGGCCCAGCGTGTCCTCCTAGCTGACTGGTGACCCCACCAAGTGCTCCTCTCCCCCCTCTCCCGGCCCCCTCCAGCCGCTCCACCCAAGAACATTGGAATTGGCAAAGCTGACGGAGGCTCCACACTGCAGAGGTTCAGAATAGTAGCTTAAGCAGATGTCTTGTCAAAACAGAATAAGAAACTGTGAAGAAATAGTCTGTGAAAACCCAGCCGCGTCCTGCTTCCTCTCATTTCTGGGGTAAAATAGAAGTGGAAAAGAAGCCCCGTTTCTTAGTTCTGTTGAAATAGTGCATTTCAGCGTGAAGGCTGCGTGACTTCTAGAATGGCTATTCCAGATCAGATTCATCCTGCTTCCCTTTCCCACCCGGCCTTTCCCCTGCTCCCCTCCCTGGCCCTGGCTGCCCTCGCTTCCCTCCCCTTCCCCCTCCCCACCTCTCTCCTCCTCTCCCCTGGGTCCCGGGCTTCTGAGGCCGGCACTCTCCACTTCCCTTTGTCTGAGGAGCAGAGGGGAGGCTGTGAATTATTGATGAAGCGCTGCTGAGCCTGGGGTGGCCCCAGCCCCTCGAGGGAGCAGCGAGACTGATCAGTTTGGGAGCCCATGGGGGCAGGGGCAGTTCAGGAAGATGGGGGGAAGCCTTTGCCACCCATGCTTTTCTCTTTGCTAGGCTTGGGGCTGGGGTGACTGGGAACCCGCGGGCAGACGGCGCTGGGAGAGGGGAGGTGTGTGTGCCACGGGTCTGCAGGGAATTCCGTTTCCAGTCTCTGCGTATTCAGCCTCCTCTCTCTGCCCCTCGTCTGCTTCTCTGGGTCAGTTCCCAGGAGCCCAGGGCAGCACCGTCATGGCTGGGGGATCTTGCTGGGCCCTGGGCTGCCACGCTCAGAAGCAACTGCACCCCGGCCTCCCCACCTCAGCCCCCAGCAGGCGGAACCTCCCCAGCCAGATCCCATTTGGGTCAAAGAAGGAGAGAGGAGGCTCCGTTTGTCCCAGGGCCATGGAACAACCTTAAGTGGAACCACTTGGTGACCTGAAGGACAAGCAGAACCGTAAATTATTCGGTCTTGCAGATATGATGGGCATTTTGGATAGAAAGTGAAAAAAAAAAAAAAAGATTATTTCAGCGCTGTAGTCTGAAAGAGCTGAATCACAGTCATTGGCCTGCATGCTGCGAGGATTTTCTGCCTAAAGTAGCTTTCTCTGAGGAGCTGTTTCCTGGGCAGCAACGCTCTCCATGGAGGAATTTGCTTACTCCTTGAGCATTAGTATTGACATTGCATTGTGTGTATGTGTGTGTGTGAGTGAGAGAGAGAGAGAGACCCACGCAAGACAGTGAAATTAACGTGTAAGCAGAAATCCTTCTCCTGTCCACTGCGTCAGTGGGATGAAAGAGAAGGCCGAGTCTCTGCCCTCAGCATGGCTGTGTGGAGTGCTCTGTGGACACATTTGTTCAGGAGAAGTCACCTGGTGAGGGGGGTCTGTCCCTGACCCCTGGCAGAGCCCTGTTTGGACAGATTGTTGGGAGGGGCGCTCTCTCTCAGTGCATGCTTCTGGCTCCAAGCCCGGAGGCCCTTCAGCCAGAGCTGCTTTCTAGAAAGACCCGAAAACCTTTGCTCTGTCTCCAGAATCTGAGATACAGGATATCAACATGCCTTCCCCACCCCCACCCCCAACTTTGTTACTGTCTCCATGTCTTGAGCGGGACTCTGTGCCCCCAGGGGCAGGCATGAGGGTCCAGGGTTTGCTCAGATTTCCTGTGGGAAGAGGAAGAAAGTGTGGGGCCGCACTCTGCTTCATCCACCCTCCCTCCTGCTGCCTCCATCCAGAGCTCAGGAGCATCAGTGCACACAGATGCACACAAAGTGTGTGTGTACACACGTCTGTCTCTCCTCCCTCCTTCCCCTCCCCCATCCCCAGGGTGACTGAGCCACCAGATTGTCAAATGACTAGGGAACGGTGAGCTGGGGCTGCTGGTGGCCTTGGTCTGGTTTGAATCTCCACCTCCAGGCTGTATTGTTTGTAACAAATGGATGTATTTAACAGAAGAGCCCATTCAAGTATGCTTTGGCATGGCAAATTGAATCTGGCCCTGGCAGCTGCAGACCTGAAGCTCTGGCCGTTCTGTTCCTGGAGACACGTGCCACAGCCGCTGGGCTCCAGGGAAAGAGAGGTTCTGAGGCAGGACCAAGCTCTCTGGGAGCGGGTGAAACAGTGGAGGCCGCGTGGGTGGCAACTCCGCCTGGGCTTTTGGCAGAGTGGTGCTGCCCTCTGCTGGCAAGTCAGAGCAAAGTCATGGCTTGGGCCACGTGGGTTCTCAGGCTGCCCCTGGTTCACAGAGAGTGGCTGGATTCTTGCTTCTAGGAGTGACAGAAGGCGAAAGGGCATTTGATTTATTTTCATCCTGAAAATATGTGAGAGTTCGCTCTTTGGAGAAATACTGTGCTCTATGCCCAGGAGATAATGCAGAATGAAGGAGGGAATTAAGGCTCAAGGACATGGAGAAGATAATGGCAACCCACCCCAGTATTTTTTTCTGGAGAATCCCCATGGACAGAGGAGCCTGGTGGACTACAGTCCCTGGGGTTGCAAAGAGACAGACATGATTGAGCAACTAAGTGCAAAGACATGGAAGGGCTATGAAATCAAGTAATACATAGAGGTTTTTCTCTTTGTCAGAAAACAAGTCTGAGGAATTATTAGAATTTTAAATGTACAGATGAAGAAAGTATAGCTCAGAAAGGTAAACAAACTGTCCTGAAGACACACAGCTAGCAAGCAGCAAGCCAGGATTGACTGTGTGATGCAGGGCCCACAGTAGCATCACCGCATGGGTTAGGATTTCTCTCTGGGTGTGAGAGCGAGGGCAGGGGAGATGCCTAACTCTTTGGGGAGACACTAAGCTTCGGGGCCCTGCTTCTCCCCACTCATGGAATCAACTTTTATCTAGATAGAGAGTTACCTGGAGCCCAGCGCTAGCGAGAGGGAGTCTTGAGGGCTGGAGACACTAGTAGTGTGGCTTTGAATTCCAGCTCTGACATTTACGAGCAGTGTGAGTTTCAAGTGACTTGTCCTCTGGGGTTGTTTTCCATCCATCAAATGAGGGGGATAGGTGAAGCTCAGGAGTAGATGTCACAGAGATCTTTTTAAAACGGTTTCCTGCCTCATGGATACCATGTTCTGAAAAAATGTTAAGCCACTGAAGTATGTTGTAATGATTTCTTTCTTCTCGCATTTTCTCTGAAACAAAGATATGTGACTGTCTCAGATTGGGTTCCTTGAGAAATGGATTTTAAGGTGAGCTAGACATGCAGGAATTTAGGGTGCCCTGGCAAGCCTTCTGCGAGGGAGGGAGGCTAGAGCGGGCAGATGGAGAGGTTGGACCTCTTTGCATTCACAACAAAGGTCTCAGCCCATCTCTGGGCAGCACTGGAGCTGGAGTGAGCTGCAGAATTGTCTTGATTGGGGGAGGAGGGGCAAGCCTGAAGTATCCCCACATCCATCAGTCAGGGGCTACCACTGTGGGTGAGGCAGCTGCCTTTGGCTGCCGGTGTGGTTCCTGGGGAGGGACCGAGCTGTCAACAGCAGCTGATGCTCCCAGAGCCCGTGATGGAGGGCCTCTGTCCTGGAGGGGGATCTGGGTGGGGGCACCCCAGCAACCACTATGATAACTCTGTGTTGCCAGGGACCAGTCAACAGTGATGACCTTCAACCTGTACATTTAAGGCCTTATTGAGGGAACGTGTTCATTTTTATATGTTTCCGGAGAAAAACACTTTATGACCTCACTTTTTTTTTTTTTGCCTTCCCAGATCCTAGAGGTCTAGGAACTCCAGGTTGAAAATGTGGTCCCTCCTTTCTAGCTTTCTCTAATGGCATGGTTTTATGTCCTGGAAACCTCAAGAGGCTTCCTTGGTAGCTCAGCTGGTAAAGAATCTGCCTGCAATGCAGGAACCCCCGGTTCGATTCCTGGGTTGGGAAGATCCCCTGAAGAAGGGATTGGCTACCCACGCCAGTATTCTTGGGCTTCCGTGGTGGCTCAGACAGTAAAGAATCCACCTGTGGTGCGGGAGACCTGGGTTCGATCCCTGGGTTGGGAAGCTCCTCTGGAGAAGGGAACGAGTACCCACTCCAGTATTCTGGCCTGGAGAAGTCCACGGACAGAGGAGCCTGGTGAGCTACAGTCCAAGGGGGTCGCCAAGAGTCAGACACAGACTGAGTGACTTTCACTTTTACCCTCAAGGAGATGCAGCCACCAGGGGGCAGTGGTGGGTTCCTCGGCGGGCCTGCTTCCGTCCCAGGGGCGCCTTTGGGAGAAGGTGCCTTCCCGTGGGCTGCCAGCCCCATCAGAAGGCATTGCTTTGTAGCAGAGATGGACCGCGTAGCAGGGCTGGCCCACACTTATCACCTGGGTTGGGTACCCTTGAGCGGGACACAGACTGCACACCGGCCCGTGGTGGCCACGTCCTCCCGTTCCTCTTTCCGGCTCCTCTGCCTCCCTTTCAGAGCCTTCTCTCTTCCTTTATCCTGAATGTCAGTGCATTCAGGCCTCCAGGAATCAGGGAGGGTGTTGGAGCTTTGAAAATGTTCACTCTGCCACTGCTGGGAATCCCGCCTAAGGAAATAATCTAAAATATGGAGGATCCTTTATGCAGCAAGATGCCCATCTCAATGTCATTTATAAAAGTGATAGATTCAAACCATTTCTACATGGCAAACCATAGGGGAACAGTGAATTATGGTGCGTCAACCAAGTGGACTATTGTGCCACCCTTAAAAATTATGTGTGTAGGAAATAGCACAAGAACGTGTTTATGGTTAGTTAATGATACAGCCTACAGGACTGTATTATACAACCTGATCACAACAATAGGAGACACACAGACAGGACGGGGCTGGGGGCAAGGAATCGGGAGCTACTCATGGGCTTGGGCAGAGGCGCCACAGCAGGTGGATCTTTACCCTTTTTGTACAGTAAAAATCCCTTGTTGGCTGTTTGGTGAGCCTGTGGACCCCCTTCTCAGCATGCTATTAACGCATGAAATATAAAACATAGAACTTCAAAGGAAACCAATGGTATTGAAATATGGGTATCAAAACAAATTTGCAGTGTAGTAGTGTGTATACTTTTTTAAAACGCCTTAAATAACAAGTATTACCTAGCAGGAGGTCAAATTACCTATGAAGGGGTGAAAAACACAAACAGTATTTCAAAATATCTGCAAAAACTACAACATGATGCAACAACGTCTGAGATTTCTGTCAGTGACAAAGTTGCTTGTACGACAGCTAAGATTTCTGTGATTTGTTGCCTGTATTTATAATGGATCAAAATGTAGAATTTTAGTTTAAACCTGGTAAAATCAGTATGTCATTTTTCACATTCAAGTTCAAGCAACGTATGAAATTCTTACAGGTCCTCTAGGAGTTCAGGGACCCTCATTTAAAACCCTGCATTTGAGTCCCTCCTTTTTCTTTCTTTCCTCCTTCCTTCCCTCCCTTTCCCTCCCCCTCCCTCCCCCTCCCCCTCCTTCCCCTTCTCTCCTTCCCTACCTTCTCTTTATTTCTTTCTGAATTTTGTGCAATAGACATGCATTACTTTTACAATGTAAAATAATCAGGGACTTTAAAATTAATTAAGCAAATAGACAAAGTAAATGTGATTCAAGTTTCTTTGATTACTTGCATTCTCAAATATTATATCATTGAATTCTCAGGTTAATTCTGTGTGAGAGAGATGCTGTTAGTATAGCTATTTTGCAGATGAAAACATTGAAGCTGAGAGAGGTTAGGAGACTTTTCTAAGGTCACACAGCCAGTAAATGATGGAGCCAGGGTTCAAATCCAGGTCTGTCTTTCCAAGAGCCCAGTCTTTACTCGTTTCACTCTCAGTTCAGTTCAGTCACGCAGTTGTATCAGACTCTTTGCAACCCCATGGACTGCAGCACCCCAGTCCTTCACTGTCCCTTTCATCGTCTGTCCTTCCTGGTCTCCCAGAGTTTCCTCAAATTCATGCCCATCGAGTCAGTGATGCCATCCAACCATCTCATCCTCTGCCATCCCCCTCTCCTCCTGCCTTCAATCTTTCCCAGCATCAGTGTCTTTTCCGATGAGTCAGTTCTTCGCATCAGCTGGTCAAAGTATTCGAGTTTCAGCTTCAGCATCAGTTCCAGTCTAATGATGAGTAATTGGAATGTTGTGTTTGTATGTTTGATTTATTGTTGCTACTGTGAAGTAATCTCAACATTTCTCTTGCTGAAGAACAGTTGCCTCTATTTAATGCGGTCTGTGCAGTTCTTGGGAAATTGATGGTACTCTGGCCCCAGAATAAGAAAGAGAGAGTTCCCCGAGATGCTCTCTCAGTTCTCCTGTGGGGTCTGGAGGCGCTTCAGCTTGAATTTCAGGTGGGAGGCGTTCCCCTGAGCAGTGAGCATCGCCAGGGCTGGCTGAACTGAGACCCACACAGAACAGCAGGGGCTTTGGTTCCAGCTGGGACGCATGGGGTGGTGTTATCCCTGGGGAAAGACAGACCCAGATCCCCGAACTGCTGCCTGCAGCCTCGAGGTGTGTCACTAGTGCCTGCTTGGGCAGTCGTGGCCACTGGAGGGCAGCATCGAGTCAGAGTTGCACAGGGGCTCTGGGTCTGGTTTGCCGTCAGGGGAGCGTGCTTTTGGAGGGCTTCTTGCCCCTGTGGGACTGCACTGAGGAGGGACAGTCCCTTCAGTGACTCTGAGAGGTGTGGCCTTTTGCAAAGGGACAGTGTCACGTGGTGCTTACGAATGCAGACTCTGGAGTCGGCTTGCTGGTATTTGAATCCAGCTGTGTCATTTACTGGGTGTGTAACTTTGGGCGAGTTTAAGCTTTCTGTGCCTCAGTTTCTCCGTGGGGCTGATAAGAAAACTAAATGAATTGATACAAATTATATATGGTTTCAGTTATCTATGGCTGCAAAGCAGACCACCCCAAAATGAAAACTCTCTCTTTTGCTCATGATTCTGCAATTGAAGCACTGCCCCCATGGGGAATGCTTTTCTTCTCCATCGGATATTGGCTGGCATAGTTCAGATGAAGCTGGTTGACCCAAGGAGTCATCCTCAAATGTACGGCAGCTCAGCTGAGGGCCGCCTGGACCTCCTCCAGCAGGTAGTCAGAATGTTTTTACGTGATGGCTCAGGACTCTAAGAGAATAAGTATAAAATCTCCCAGTCTCTTAAAGCCTAGACTAGGAGCTGGCACAGCATTTCTTCCATCAAATTCTATAAGTCAAAGCAAGATACAAGGCCAGCCCAGCTTCAAGGAGAGAAGGAAGAGAAAGAATCTCTACTTCTTGATGGGAGTAATGATGCGCTCCAGCGATAGGAGTTATTGGTGGCCATCTTTGCTGACAATCCATCATGGGTACTTAGAACAGAGCCTGGGACAAGGAAACCGTCTGCAAATGATAACTCCTATCACAGCTGAGCAGACCAAGGCTGAGACACTACAGATATTGTCCTAAGATCACACAGTTGGTAAGGTTAGAGCTGGAATTTAAACCCAAGTCTTTCTGAATCCAAAGCACATTCACTCATCACATCATCATTACAAGCTGTGTGTTCTTGGTCAAGTCATTTAACCTCTCTGAGCCTTTCTTCGTGTGATGTCCTGTGGATATAATAAAGACAACTCCTGCATAGAATTATTTTGCAGATGAAATAAGGAAATGCCCCAGAAAGTATCTTATCACCTATGAAGCATTATGGGAGCATGAATTATATTGAGATATGAATTTGAACATCATTCTTTCAGAATTTGTCTCTTGCTGGTGGAATCCAGACTCACGTTTACCTCTTTTGACGCTAGTGGTGAACTGGAGCAGCTAAAGGTGGCTGACAGGAGGCAAGGAGAGCACAGGAGTGATTTCCAAGTGAGTGTTAGTTACAAGCCATTCTTGTCTATTCACTAAGGAAATTTCCAAGAACCTTTGTCTATGAAAGATGAATCTGAGGGCAGGAAGCTGCTTCCGAGGGCCAGTCTGGTGTTTGGACTGTCCCCTCTGGTGAGTCTCCAGAGCCCCCTCTCAGTAGACCATGCTGGGCTGGGAGTCCTCCAGTCCTTCGGAGGGCAGACAGACAGACAGCTTTCCAACCCTGCTCGCTCTACCTGGAGTCTCCAGCTCTTCAGTTACCTTCCATTAGCCATTCCCCTCACGTGCCTGATCAGCTCTAGCTGCAGGGACCAGAAGCTGTGCTTTTATTAAATTTGATCCTCATCAAGATTGCATTTGGTGGTTTTCCAAGTTATGACTTCCTAATTAGCTCTTTGTTGAAGCTGTTTTTTATTGCTTTGCTCAGAATCAGTGGTAAAATAGCCCCCATTTTTTTTTTTTGATGGTTTGGCCTCCTTTGGTTATTCTCCACCCCCTCCTCCCCCTCCCCCCAAAAGAAGAAGAAGGATGTGCTTCCTGAGTCATCGGATATCTAATCACAAGTTGTAGAATACCCTGAGAGTCCCAGATTACCAGCTATGCAGACATCTGCTTCCTGTTGCAGGAAAACAACCTCTCCTTGGGCTGGGGGAGACAGGGAGTGTGGGCTTCGGAGTTAAACTTTCTGGGTTCAAACGTTGTCCCTGCTCTTCGGCAGCTGTGTGATCTCAGAGAACCAAGAATCAGGTTCTCTGAGCCTCAAGCATCTTAAGCTTCACAGTGTGAAGGATGAATATGTAACACGGAGGTCTTGCTGTGAAACTCCATGGAGATCATGTATATGCCTCAACAACATCATCGGCTGTTATTATATTCTGAGGATAAAATGAGATACTGTGAAAGAACGGGAGTGTACAGAAGCCTCTAAATTGCTAGACAAATACCAATTTATATTATTATTAAGAATAGTTTACCCTACGGCCTTGGGTAAGTCCCCTTATCTGTACTGAAGAAGGGGTTGCAAACTCAGATGCCTTCAGGAGCCTAAGAGTACAGAAAAAAAATATAAAGTAGAGTGGATAGAATAAAAGTTAATAGGTTTTTTTAAAAAAATAGTGCATTGAAGGGAGAGTCCAAAGTTAAATCAGTTTGGAAAACTAGCTTAAACAAAATTGAGAAGGTCTCTTTCTCCAGGACTGCTCAGTGCCTGTTAAATGCCACCTGCACAGTGAATTTCTAAGGGAAGGAGAGCATATGTGGGTGGTGGTGGTGGCTTAGTCTCTAAGTCGTGTCCGACTCTTGCAACCCTATGGACTGTAGCCTGCCAGGCTCCTCTGTCCATGACATTCTCCAGGCAAGATACTGGAATGGGTTGCCATTCCCTTCTCCAGGGGATCTTCCTGACCCAGGAATTGAACCTGGGTCTCCTGCATTGCAGGCAGATTCTTTACCATCTGAGCCACCAGGGAAGCCTCATAGGTGGGTAGCATTTCCAAACCTCTCTGACTACAGAGCCCTGTTTTCTACAAAGACCTGTGTTCTGCTGAAGGCACCCGGCAAATTCTTGGGTCGATGATCTCATCAAATATCGCTTCCATTTCGGAAATTTAGCCTTCGATTCTGCTTGGTTCCCTACACTTAGGAGGAATTTCTGAGATGATCAAAGACACCAAGTGTGGGTTTTTTGTCTTTTTAAGTGTTGATTTTCACCAGGATTGTGACGAATTCTATCCCTGTGACAGCTCAGCATGATCAGCTGTCAGTGAGACACACCTCTGGTGTCACTAGTCCTACCCGAGCCAAACTTTGATCAGAGGCGGTCAGTGATGGGGCAGTCAGAGGCCAGGGAAGGAGGACAGTGCTGGGACTCATCTGTTATTTAGGGAAAACCAGAAAATTGTCTGGACCTTGACTTTAGCACAACATCTATATGAGGTTCTGAAATCCAGGTCTGGCAGCAAAGGCCATTTGAGGTTACCCTTCTCTTTTGTGAGCTCAATACCTTGAATGAGTTTCTCCCCTTCAGTGCAGGGGACAGGCAAAATCAGGAACACTTTATGAGCACCTATAAAGAAAGCTGAGCTCAGAAGAATTGATGCTTTTGAACTGTGGTGTTGGAGAAGACTCTTGAGAGTCCCTTGGACTGCAAGGAGATCTAACCAGCCCATCCTAAAGGAGATCAATCCTGGGTGTTCATTGGAAGGACTGATGCTGAAGCTGAAACTCCAATACTTTGGTCATCTGATGCAAAGAGCTGACTCATTGGAGAAGATACTGATGCTGGGAAAGATTGAGGGCAGGAGGAGAAGGGGACGACAGAGGATGAGATGGTTGGATGGCATCACTGACTCAATAGACATGGGTTTGAGTGGACTACAGGAGTTGGTGATGGACAGGGAAGCCTGGTGTGCTGCGATTCATGGGGTCACAAAGAGTCGGACACAACTGAGTGACTGAAGTGAACTGAACTGAACTATCAGTAGTGAAAGTATCAGTCGTTCAGTCACGTCTGACTCTTTGCAACCCCACGGACTGTAGCCTGCCAGCCTCCTCTGTCCGTGTACTTCTCCAGGCAAGAATACTGGAGTGGGTAGCCATTCTCTTCTCCAGGGGATCTTCCTAACCCAGGGATTGAAGCTGGGTCTCCCACATTGCAGGCAGATACTTTACCATCTGAGCCGCCAGGGAAGCCCAGGGGCTTGCAGGTAAAGAATCTGCTTGCAATACAGGAGATGCAGGAGACACGAGTTCGATTCCTGGATTGTAAGGATTCCCTGGAGGAGGAAATGACAGTCCACTATTTAGGCCTTCCCCAGTGGCTCAGCAGTGAAGAACCCGCCTGCAATGCAGGAAACTCAGGAGACGCAGGTTCGATCCCTGTGTCAGGAAGATCCCCTGGAGGAATAAATGGCAACCCACTCTAGTATTCTTGCCTGGAAAATTCCATGGACAGAGGAGCCTAGCAGGCTATAGTCCATGGGCTCTCAAAGAGTCAGACACAACTTAGCGACCAAACAACAAAAACTCTTACCAGGCCTCTGTAAGTTACTTAATCATCTTCAGCAACTTGCTTAATTTATGTATATGTTGGGGGACTCTCCAAGATCTCAGTTAAATTGCCATGAACCCCAAATTCCATAGTCTGTGGGTAGCTAAAGCCCTTCACAAGATTTCTGCTTCTTATCCTCTTGGGCACCGAGTCCCATAAGTGAGACCTCTGCTCTGAACCTTCTGTGGACTCCCTTGGGTCTTAGAGGTCAGTGACTGTGTTAAGATCACACAGCCTGGAAGTTTGGCCCCGTCAGGCTTGGCACTGATCCCTGCCTGACTCAAGCTCCCCATAAGCCTTTGGGACATCTGGGGACCAAAATATCCTCAAAGGTAGGACAAAACCTTTCTAATAGCCACCTTCTTTGAGATGTGGGTGGGGTTTTCATGTAACCTCTTCGACCCTTACTGAATTATTGCTTCTTTTTCAATTTCAAGTTTTGGTGGCCCTGGAGTTTGGGTGGGGTTTGGGCACTAAATCAGCACAGGATAGAACTCTAAGATGTTTGGCTAGGGATTAGGACTGTGCAGAGCTGACTGATCTAATAAATCAGAATCCAGGAAGGAGGGGACTGTGTAAAGCAAAATCCAATGCCTCATTTACAAAGAGGGGAAAGGAGGCCCAGGGCTGGTAGGGATTCACCCAGTAACACAGCAGTGGTTCTGGGCTTAGAGCTCAGGTTGTTCCTCTCTCGGTCTATTGATCTGCTGTATTCAGAGCCAGCAAGACAGAGCTGCTTCATAATCAAGTTGTCACTAAGAGCCAACCATACACACTGGTGGTGGGATGATGGGATGTCAAGGAATCACTGACCTTCCATCTGTTCTCTGGCCATCTGTCTAATCCTGTGAGTTTGCCCTGAGTCCCGAAGCAGCATCACTCTTAAAACTTGGAATAGGACCTGCAAAGATGTCTTACCTAGCTGGGGGAAGGTATTAACAGCATTAACAGCAAAGCCCTAATAAACTAAACATCTGGACCCATCAGAGACATTGGACTGCTAACTGATCTCTCTGAGAACTGGAAGGGTGCCAGAAGAAAGACAAAGGTCTGAAGTATAAGCACATAGAAGTTTAAAACTGAGAGAAGATCTCAAATCTTTCCCTTGCTTAGATAGATAAACCAAGACCAGAAGTGACTTTTCCAAGACACCCAACTGTCAGGCAGGGTCCACCCAGCTCTCTATCACTTCCCTGGGCTCTCCCCTCAAGGGCAGCTCTCCTGATGTGCTGAGCTCAGCCTCAGGACTCTGGGTAGATTGTACATCACAGTCTGGGTAGATTTTACAAATAACTCAGAGGCTGATGGTGGAATTTTGTCACTGTCCTCTTTGACACTGAGGGGCCTTTACAGATCATTTCCTGACTGTGACAACCAGAAATTAAAATGACCACATTGGTTGATATTTGAGCCCTTAGATGGGACGCAGCCCAGTGTCCTGCAGTGTATCTTGAAGTAGGATCCATGGAGCAGCTACTCAGAATTCACCAACTGTAGTTGTTAAAATGCAGATTCCTAGGTCTTGCACAAGGCCTGATGAATCCAGATCTATGGGAGTCAGGCCCTAGAACCTGCCTTTTGACATTCATTCTAGGTAATTTGCATGCACCCTGACATTGGAGAACCATCACAACAATGGAACACAAGCCTTGGACTCAGGCTTCCCTGGGTCAGAACCCCAGCTCTGCCAGTTTCCAAATATATGACCTCAGCATGCCTGAGCATTGGATTTCTCATCTGTAACATGGGGAGACCAATAATAATAATAACAACAACTCCCTCACAGGGTTACTGAGAGAAAGGTAAAGTACGTGTGTGTGTGTGTGTGTGTGTGCGTGTGTGTGCACGCGTGCTCAGCTGCTCAGTCATGTCCAACTTTTTGGGACCCCCATGGACTCCTCTGTCCACAGAATTCTCCAGGCAAGAAGACTGGAGTGGTTGCCATTTCCTTCTACGGGGATCTTCCCGACTCAGGGATCAAACCTGAGTCTCCTACATTGCAAGCAGATTCTTTACCGTCTAAGCCACCAGGGAAGGCCCTGGGAAGACTCCAAAGCGCTTGACATCTGCTGAATATTAGCAGCTACTCTGATATCATTCTTTGGAGACAGCATCTGTTTTCAGCCGTTCCCTTGGCCCATACTCGT
Organism: Cephalophus harveyi; assembly: GCA_006410635.1. Taxonomy (NCBI): domain Eukaryota; kingdom Metazoa; phylum Chordata; class Mammalia; order Artiodactyla; family Bovidae; genus Cephalophus; species Cephalophus harveyi. The sequence goes on from SJYT01059113.1 coordinate 475,083, forward strand.
CCGGGAAGTTCGGGGAGTAGATGACACACTGCGGTTGCGGTCCAGTTCCCTGCGGGCTCCTCCTTCACGGGGGCGGGGCTCTATAAGCCCCGCCCCTTCCCAGCCAGGCCCAGACCCTGTCGGACCCTCTTCCATCCCAAGTTCAGCCCTATTAGTTCCCTCCTCTGGCTCCGTCCAGCCCGTTCTAATCAAACCATTAGCCCCCTCCTCTAGGCTTCCCTGGTAGCTCAGATGGTAAAGAATCTGCCTGCAATGCAGGAGACCTGGGTTCGATCCCTAGTTCAGGAAGATATGACCTGGCAACGCACTCCAGTATTCTTGCCTGGAGAATCCCAGAGGAGCCTGGCGGGCTGTAGTCAATGGGTCGCAAAGAGTCGGACACGACTGAGTGACTTAACAACAGCAACACTGGAGGCCATTTAGGGGCTCTCGGGGTCCGGAGAGCCCTGAGAGGCCCAGGCTCTGACCTGCCCCGCCTCCCTCCCAGGGGTGTGTAAAGAAAGAAAGTGAAGTTGCTGAGTCGTATCCGACTCTTTGCAGCCCCATAGCCTGTAGCCCACCAGGCTCCTCCATCCATGGGATTCTCCAGGCGAGAGTACTGGAGTAGGTTGCTGTTTCCTGCTCCAGGGGATCTTCCCGACCCAGGGATCGAACCCTGGCCTCCCGCATTGCGGGCAGACGCTTTACCCTCTGTGCCACCAGGGAAGCCCAAGGGGCTTGTGCTGCTGCAGAAAGGCGGGCCCACCCACCGAGCCGGGTCCGGCGGGTGCAGGGACAGCGGCCACCTGCAGAGGGAGACATACACACATTGCCGAGCACAGGCCGCGGGGCTCCTCGAGGGTCGGGGGAGCTCTCTACCGGGAACCGGCTGGGGCTTGGGATCAGCGTTTGTTCTCGAATCTTCCTTCTACTGTGGAGAAGATCGTCTGGGGATGTCCACAAGCCAGGGAGCTGCTTTTCCTCTTGTTGCTGGAATACCGAGGCCCCGAGCTGGCTTGATGCCGGAGGCCTCAGACAGTGCCTCGTTAGCCGTTGGCTTTTTTCCGCCACCCAGCCTGGCCGTGGCAGGCCCTCAGCAGGAGACTGCCGGGGGTGCCTTTCCGGGGAGACTCTGGGCCGGAGCCTCCTGGGCCCTTTCCATCTGAAGGAGCAGAGCTGTGTGAGGAGGCCCCTCGGCCGGCTTTCCTCCCCTCGGAGTCGGGGTGGGGTGCTCGGACCTGCCCTCTGCTCCGGGCCTGAGTCCGTTCCCTGGCTGCCGTCCTCTGAGCTGAGGGCCGAGGCAGCCCACCGCCGCTGCTCGAGCACCTGCCCTGTGCTTCTCTGCAGCTCGCGAGCATTCTACTGAGGTGAAACTGAGGCTCAGAGAGGTCAGGAGGCTTCCCTAGAGTCACACAGCCAGTGAGCAAAGAGAACAGCGCCACCAGCCACCCACTGAGGGCCTAGAACATCGCCAGGTTTGATGGCCGTGGTATCACATATGCTCCATCCTACAGCAACCACATCTGGACATCTCAGTGTCTGACCCTAAAGTTTTCCCTCAAAACCTGTGGACTACTCGCCTATTTTCCCAGTCTTTCAAATTATTAAAATTCCCATTTGTCCCCAAAGTTCTCTCTTCCCTCTTAATCCCAGAGTACTTTGGTAAGAACTACGTAGTGGATTAATCATATTTCCAAATTTAGATTTGCTTGAAATTCCTAGTCTTGAAAATACCAATTCCTTGCTGAACCGAGCTCCTAGAAGCTCAGGAGTCAGAACTTCTCTTTGCTGGAGGAGCCCAGTCCCCTGCACATGGCCTTCACAGCTATCTGGCAAGGGCTCACATATGATTTATTTTCACTGCAGTGAGAAATTGACAACCCTCCATTTTATCACAGAAATTAATACCGGTAAATGACTGCCTCAGTCCACTCGCTGCTTTGACACCACCATTTAAATAAACCACATCTGTGTGCAAACACGCATGGCTTTGTGCAGACTTGATGAGATGTGCTTTTCAGAGGTGCTGTAGTGCAATGTACATGACACCAACGTGAAGATGTTTCCGTTTTCCTCCCAGCTGACTCTCCATCCACTGACAAAATGCCAGCTGTGGCCAGATGTCTAACAGCAGCTGGAGGAAAAGAACTTGGGGCTTCAGGTTTCTTCTTCTGAAGCGCTGGGCTTGCTCCAGATCACAGTGAATTGTGGGGTGGGTGGTCCATGAATGCTGCTTCCAGAAATATGTGGACGCCAGGCTGCATCCCCACCTAAGGGCTCACCACAGTGGTCGGTTTCATTTACAGTTGTTACAGGAAGGAGAATGGACCCTGGTCCTGCAAAGATGCCTCTGAATCAAGAGGGCACCATGGCTGGATTCCACCAGAAGCCTTTGGTTTATCTGCAAACTTGATTCAGTGAACACCATTTGGCTCAGTCATGAGATTCTTCCTATCACTCAGGCACCCACCTCTGGGCCTGGAAGACAGGGAGCCCAGGCAACTTGTGGCAAATGGCCAAGTCTGGATATTGCCTGGGGTTGGGGTATTTCCGAGCTGCTGGTCTTGTAGGAAGTTCATGTGGCAGACAGGAAGAAGAGCAGGAGAAAGAATCTACACACACTGAGCACCCAGGCATTATCCTGGGTTCCTGCCATCTGTACAGTCACATTGTGAAGATATAAACTCCATCTAGTCAAGGAAGAGAAGCAAGGTAACTGGGTCCCTGGTCACCCAAGTAGCACAGAAAGGTTCTGGGAGCAAACCCAGGTAGGTCCAGCTCAGATCCATGCATTTTCACACTCATCTCCGAGAGCAAATTTCACAAGTATCACAGAGGTGCCTTTATTTGTTTTATTTGGGGTCCACACTTTCTGCTACTGTCATTGCCCCAGGCAGTGAGAACACCATCCTGGCGAGGGAACTCTACATCAGACCAGAGACTGGACAACGGAAGGTTGTTTCTGTAATATTTATCCCTGCAAAGTAAATATTTCTGTCTTCGTCATAGTCCAGAACGTCCCCGTCGACAACTTCATAGATACTTCTTTTTCTCCTCTCTTGAACATTGGGTCATTGCCGGGAACAGGATGGCCAAGCACAACTGGTTTTTTTCACTTTTGACTGTTGATGTCTCTCAGTCAAAGGAAGAAAGGCGGGCTGGTGATCTGCTGGGGAGGGCTGGGATCTGCTGGGGGCGCTGGGGCCAGGGCGGTGGAGGGAGGTGGCAGGCGGGGTCCCAAACCGTGGTGGTCCTGGGGAAGTCCTGATGCCTACCCCCCCACCCCCCCCCCCCCCCCCCCACCAAAAAAAAAAACAATGTCCTCAGGGAAGCTACTCACAGTCATGCTCAGCTGAAAGTTCCCCTCTCCCAAGGGTCTCCTCCCTGGTCTCCTCCCGCTCCCCCAGTGCCTGGTTGGGGGCTCCCCACACCCCCGTCTAACACTGCCCACACTGTGGCGTAACTTTGGAGTTTATTTTCTGCATCCCCCCAACCACAAGGTCTGCACACCTCTGCACAGGTGCTACCCCAGCCGCTGAGAAAGCACCTCATAGTAGGTGCTCAATAAACGTGGAGTGGATGAAAGCCTGAGTGAGGCCCTCAAGCCTCCCTGAGCTCACGTGCCCTCCTCAGGCCTGGCTCTTGTCTTGGCCACTGCCTTCCTTGGGGCACCACTTCTCTGAAGTCCAGGAGGCTGCTGGCTCTGTCTTTGGGGCTCAGGGGTCTCAGATCAACCCAGGACACCCTGTAAGGGGAGTGTCTGTGGTGCCAGGACCCTGGAGAGACCCTCCAGGCAGGGGCCAGATGAGGAGTGGAGTGGATGGGAAGGCGATGGGGGCGGGGGTACTCAGGGGACTCGGGGCAGGTAGAGTTGGATAGAGCAGGTGCATCCGGCCCCATGGCATTTGTGAGTCCTGGGTGTCTGGGTCTTTAAAGTGCAACTTGACCCAGAATTCCAGAGCATGATAGGATCTCTTATTGAACCCCAGTGAAGTGAAGTGAAGTGAAAGTTGCCCAGTTGTCCCCAACTCTTTGAGACCCCATGGACTATACAGTCCATGGAATTCTCCGGGGGATCTTCCCAACCTAGGAATCGAACCAAGGTCTCCCGCATTGCAAGTGGATTCTTTATCAGCTGAGCCACAAGGGAAGCCCATTGAACCCCAACTGCAGGTTAAATCTTGCTAAGCACTTTACGTACTTGATCTCATTTACTTCTTACAAAAACACCTCCCAGGCAGGCCTGGGCCCTGTTTCCTGCACCACCTGATGAGGAGACAGAGGAGCAGGGAAGATGAGCACTTGCCTGGGTCAGGGGTCTGTTGGGCAGAGCCAGGGCTCGGGGCCCAGGTCTGTTCTTTGACATGTGGCATCTTCCCGAGGTAGCCTCCCCACCCCCAGCCGCACCCTGGGAATGCAAAGGGGAAGCTCTGGCTTTAATTCCGATCTAAGTAGATCTGATTAGCAGAATGGAGTTGTGCCAAAGTCATTAACTTTCATTTCAGATACCCTGCCTTGGGTCCCCATGTGCCTTCGACTTGACAGGCAGCTCTGGGGAAAGCAAGGCTCTGGTCCATGTAACACAGGCTTTCTGGATGCTGAGCAAGGCATCCTTGGGCTCTGCATTTCAGAGAAGAAAAGGGGTTTCAGCTTCTCCATGGTCATGACATTAATGATTATCTCTGGGTGATGGAATTATGGGTGGGTTTGTTTTTTTTTTTTTTTTTTTTTTGTATTTTTAAAATTTATGAGTGAAATAATCAAAGAAAATCACTTTTACTAATAAACAAACAAGCAAGCAAATGTGCCTGCAGGACGCCAAGGAGCTGTCAGGGTTTCTCTGCCCTTGCTTGTGCGTTTCTTTTCGCCTGGAATCCTCTCCCTTCTGCGGTATAAGAAACACCCTGGGTCTTGGTCTCTGATTGCTCATGCAATGCTCCTAGAAGCCTTGGAATTTTCTGACTGATTGAAGTCTCTCTTATTCCTCATAGGGGATCCTTTTGCCCACACCTGAGTTTATGCTGAGGCGGTGACTTAGAGTGGGGAAGGAAGACAGCTTCAAGATGGACTGATCGCCAGGAAGACCTAGAGGGTTGGAACTTTCAGCCCCCCAGCAACCTCTGAGGAGGGGAGGAAGGGGGCTGCAGTTGAAGCTCTCTATAAAAACTCTTGAACAGGGAGATTCAATGGGCTTTGAAATTGGTGGATGAATCCACATGGTGGATGTGTAGGGGGGGCACCCCCATTCCATGAGGACAGAAGTTTTCCAATGCTTGGGACCCTTCTGGTCTTTATCCTAAGTGCCTCTTCATCTGACTGTTCATTTGTGTTCTTTATGATAGCCTTGATAGCCTTTATGATAAACTGGCAAACATAAGTTAACTGTTTCTCTGAGTTCTTTGACCCTCTCGGGCAAATTAACTGAACCTGAGGGAGTTGTGGGGGTCTCTTGTCTTATAGCCAGTTGGTCAGAAGCACAGGTGACAACGTGACCTGAAGTGGGGGCAGTCTTGTGGGACTGAGCCCTTACCTGTGGGTTCTGATGCCATCTCCACGTGGACAGTGTCAGGATTGAGTTAAATTTGTAGGACAGGCAATGGCCTCTGAGAACTGGAGAACTGCTTGGTGCTATTGGGAAAGACATCTCAGACTTTCCCCCTCCACATTATTAGCATCTCACCCACTTTGCAGGGCCCAGCTCAAATGCTACCACATCTGATCTCTTCCTAAGCCAAACAAACCTCTTCTTGGTTGCTTTGTCTCTTGTCTCTCTTACAGACTAGGATGAAAGTTCCTTGTCTGTTCACTGCTCTATCCTCAGGATCTAAAGCAATGATGGGCACATAGGAAAAATCCGTACGATTTTTTTAGTGAATAAATGGATATTCTCATATCTTATTCTAAATATCCATCTCCTTCTGTCCTGTAGTCCATTCTCTGTTGTGCCAGGGCAGCCTTTGCTCTCTCCCTTCTCCACTGGCCTGAGAGCCAGTGACGTGCTGGTTTCTGTGGCGCCCACAGCACAGAGCTTGGCTCACTCTAAGTGTGTGTGTGTGTGTCAGCCGCTCAGTCGTGTCTGACTCTCTGTGACCCCGTGGACTGTAGCCCACCAGGCTCCTCTGTCCATAGGGATTCTCCAGGCAGGAATACCGGAGTGGGTTGCCAGTCCCTTCTCGAGGGTATCTTTTCGACCCAGCGATTGTACCTAGGTCTCCCACATACAGGCATATTCTTTACCATCTGAGCCACCAGGGAAGCCCCTTGGCTCACCATCAATTCAGTTCAGTTCCTCAGTCGTGTCCGACTCTTTGCGACCCCATGAATTGCAGCACGCCAGGCCTCCCTGTCCATCACCAACTCCCAGAGTTCACTCAGACTCACATCCATCGAGTCAGTGATGCCATCCAGCCATCTCATCCTCTGTCGTCCCCTTCTCCTCCTGCCCCAAATCCCTCCCAGCATCAGAGTCTTTTCCAATGAGTAGGCCTCAGTAAATGAGTGTGTGTTGTGAACTTGAAGGCCAGGAGTTGGGCTCTGAGGATCCACAGGGCTACCTCTGTCCTCTTTTCTGGAGAATGAGCTGGGTGGTCAGGAGCTGATGGCTAGGAATGCTAGCTTCCTGGGGACGAAGAGTTATCCCTAACCACCCTGGGACCATAAAAAAGGCTAAATATTGAAGAATTGATGCTTTGGAATTGTGGTGTTTGAAGAAGACTCTTGAGAGTCCCTTGGACTGCAAGGAGATCCAACCAGTCAATACTAAAGGAAATCAATCCTGAATATTCGTTAGAAGGACTGATGCTGAAGCTGAAGCTCCAATACTTTGGCTACCTGATGTGAAGAGCTGGCTCATTGGAAAATAGCCTGATGCTGGGAAAGATTGAAGGCAAAAGGAGAAGGGGGAAGCAGAGGATGAGATGGTTAGATAGCATCACCGACTCAATGGACATGAATCTGAGCAAACTCTGGGAGACAGAGAAGGACAAGGGAGCCTGGTGTGCTGCAGTCCAAACAACCACCACCCTGGGAGGGGGAATTAAGAGATCTATGGCTCAAACAGCTTGTCTCACTACCCTGGAATCGCTGCTTTATAGGAAAGGAAAATTCAAAATTCAAAAGATTACTCAAAGCCAGACTTTGAGATGAAAAGATGGCTTTTCCCTTGGATTTGACCTGGTGGCTGCTTTTCGCCTGGGTCTTCCTCCCAGGCTGTAGAAGTACTCCTTGAGCTATCAGGTGGAAATCTGCATGCCTTTGTTCCTTCCCTCTTACCATTTAGTTTGTGAAATATCTATACGTTGAAGATGGTGGGATAAGGACAGCAGGAGCGTAGACATGAAGATCCTGAATGACATGGATCTTGGACTCCAAGGTTGAAGACACAGGTTCACACCTTGCCTCTTCCCTGCCCTGGCTGTGTGTCCTTGGACTGGTGACCTATACATCCCGTCCCTCAGTTTCATCATTTCTAAGATGGGGTGTTTATGATGATGGTATCTACCTCAGAGAGTGTCAGGGAGAGTAAATGTAAAAGAAAAAGGACTTCACACAAAACTCTTAAGATAAATCGTAGGGGTAAATTTTCATGATCTTGGATTTGGCAAAGGATCATTAAATATGAGACTAAAAGCGCAAGCAACAAAAGAAAAATTAGATAAATTGGATTTCATCAAAAGTAAAACTTTTGAAGTTAAATGACAACCCTATAGAATGGAAGAAATTGTTTGCAAATCTTATATCTGACAAGAGTCGAGTATGCAAAAATAGATAAAGAAATTCAAGAGAATACATAAAAAGCTCAACAATAAGAAGGTAAATAATCCAGTTAAAAAGTGGGCAAAATGCTTGACTAGACACTTTTCCGGAGAAGATATACAGTCAACAAACATATGAATAGATGGTCAGGATCACTAATCATTAGGGAAATGGAAATCAAAACCACGGTGAGATACAACTCATACATACTGCTGCGGCTGCTAGGATGGCTGTATTTTAAAAATGAAAAACAAGTGTTGATGAGGTTATAAAGAAATTGGAACCCTCATGCCGTGCTGGTAGGAATTGAAAAGTGTGCAATGCTGTGGAAAAAAAGTTTGACAGGCCCTCTAAAAGTTAATCATAGAATTACCATCTGATCTAGCAATTTCACTGCTGGATATATACCTAAAAAAAACTGAAAACAAGCATTCCAAAAAAAAAAAAAAAATTTTTGTGCGTGGATGTTCATAACAGCATTAGTCACCATAATCAAAAGGTGTGGGAACAGCCCAGTGTCCATCTACAGATGAATGGATAAAACCAAATGTATGGTATTCATAAAAGGAATATTATTAAGCCATAAAGAGGAGTGGAGTCCTGATAAATGCTACCTGAATCAACCGTGTACACATGCTAAGTGAAAGAAGCCAGATACAAAAGATCATATATTGTATGATGCCATTTATATAAAATATGCAGAATGAGAGACAGGAAGCAGATTAGTGGTTTTAAGGGATTGGGGAAAGGAGAATGGGAGTGACTCCTTAATGGGTACCAGATTTCCTTTTAGGGTCATGAAACTATTTAGAACTATATAGAAGTGATGGTTGTACAGTGCTGAGAACGTACTGTCACGGAACTGTATACTTTAAAATGGTTAATTTTCTGTTATATGAATTTTGGGCTTCCCTGGTAGCTCAGCTGGTAAAGAATCTGCCTGCCATGCAACAGACCCCAGTTGGATTCCTGGGTCAGAGAGATCCACTGGAAAAGGGATAGGCTACCCACTCCAGTATTCTTGGGCTTCCCTCGTGGCTCAGCTGGTAAAGAATCTGCCTGCAATGCGGGAGACCTGGGTGATTTTACCTCTACTAAAGAAAAACATAGCTCAGAGAAGGCAGTCAGTAAATGGTGCCCTTATCATCCCTTATCATTAATATGTCCCCTTCCCTCCCCAGCCAGATATCAGCTTTCTGCAAAGACTGAGTGATATGAAGCTACAAGACAGGAAGAGCGGAGATGGGGACAGGGACAAAGTGGGGACTAGCCACAGATTTGTCCTTTCCCAGCCCTTTGAGCGCTCAGTGCATTCGGGTTCCCCCATGGCAAATACCCTGGCAGGCGGAGAGACCCACCCCCCGCTTCCTGGGTGAGACCACGGGACGGCGCTGACATTCACGAGGCAGTCAGTTGAGGCGGATGTTTGCTGACACGCACGAGGCATCAGGGGAGCGGCTGTTCCTTTGGTCCAGACCATGGGCCTGGGGGCTGTGGCCGCTCCTCCCCCTGCCCAGCAGCAGGGCCAGCTCCCGTAGGCCACTGCCTTCTATGCGTCAGCTGTGAGCTCCCCACAGTGTGCTCTGTGGCGTGGGTCAGGGTCAGGGTCAGGGTCTGTGTCTCTGAGCCTTATGATCATGGCCCAGGAGAGACTCTAGAGCTTTCTGTCCCTTCTTATTTTGCAGACAGGGAAACTGAGACTTGGGGAAGTGGTGCCAGCTTGCTTTACTCCTTGCTCAGCCACTCTCCTCTGCAATCAGTTCAGTTCAGTCGCTCAGTCCTGTCCGACTCTCTGCCACCCCATGAACTGCAGCACGCCAGGCTTCCCTGTCCATCACTAACTCCTGGAGCTTACTTAGACTTGCAATAGAGACTGGAATTTCGAATCATCCCTTTGCTGTGCAATGCGCTTTTTCTTTAAGATTTGGCATCTTTGGATTAAATGGGCAGCTCTGCACTGTTCATCCAGGGGGAACAGTGTGGCTCGCGGGAATGAGTGAGAAAGCTTGAATGGCCCAGGGCAATCTCTTCTTGCTAATAGCAACAACCACTTGTGCGTTTTGAGATCGTTAGCATGGTGGTCAAAGCATAGATGCCAGAGCCAGGCTGCCTGCGCTTTAACCTCAGCTCCTCCACTTAAAAGCCAGGTGAGCTTGGTTAAAGGCTTGCTCTCTGTGTGCCTCAGTTTCCTCATCTGTAAAACGGGAATAGTAACAGAGCACATCAAAACTTCCAGAGCTGTGCCTGGCACATGGCAGGGGCTTAATAAATGACAATGACTGTAATTCTTACTGCTGATGTTAATTAGTATCATCACCTAGGGAAACCTATATTTACATGCTGATGCTTGCCAAGGACAACTTCCCAGAAACTACAAACCATCAAACCAAGAGTGGACCGCATCATTCCCCTTTTGAAAAACTGGCCACAAACTGCATTCTTATAAAATCTAATTTTCTCATTGATTTCCTGTTTGGGAAAAGCTTTGTCTTTGAAATCTACTGAAGGCTTTGCCTTGGCATTTGAGACCTGTTTGCTCTGCCTGGAACACTGGCCCCTTTTGCCAGTTCCTTCACTCTCTGCTCAGAAGCCAGATATTCAGTGAGCCCGTCTCTGGGCACCCTCTCCAGAATTCCAGCGACCCCATCTCCCTACACTTCCTATCTACCTTCTCAGCTTTGCTTTTTCCTTCTTAGCACCTTATCTGAGATATCTCATTCATGTATTTGTTGATCGCCCCCTCTCCTTCCCCAGCCCCCAACCAGAAGGTAAGGGCTTTGAGGTCAGAGATTTGGACCATTCTCTTTACTGTCTTTTCTCCAGTGCCCTGGGCACACACAGTGCGTGACCCTACCAGTGTGTGTCGCGTGTATGAGTATACAGGTGGGAAGGAGAATTTGCAGTCTGGTTCTGAATTTAGAATTCATCAACAGGGGATCTATGCCCAGTAGAGAGCTCCCTCTCCGAGACAGCCTTGGGCAGTGTTTGGCGTATGTCATTTCTTCTTTATGATAGCCTTATGAATGGGAAAGTTAGGGCTCAGAGAGATGAAGAGGCTCATAAGTCACACGGTTTATGGGTGTGACAGGGCCTAAGGACCGGATCCTCCCTTCCTGGACAGCCAGTGAAGCCTCTGCTCTCCCCTGCACCCCAGCCTGGGCAGGGGCCTCACGGGGTGGTTTCTGAGCTGGCTGCTCTGCAAGGCCAGAAGGCCCATCCCTCCTCACCTGCCCGCCCGTGTAGGCGGCTCTTGGCATGTGTGCTGAGTCAGGCGGCCCAAGCAGCTTTCCACGCTCAGAGGTGGCGAGCTAATTAAGGGCGCCAGAGCTGCCAGCGGATGTGCCAGTAGACGTTGTCTGAGAAGTTTGCCCAGAGCCACAGCCTGGCATGGGGCTCCCTCCACCTTGGTCCCCAGGAGGCCGGGGTGTGGGACCAGCCCAGACCACCCATCATGCGTATGAAGGGTGTTATATCAGACAGGAGTTAGAACCCAGTTAGACTTGGGTTCTTAAAGCCTGGCTCTGCCACTGGTTCGTGTGAGTTTCCCAAATACCCTGAATCTCCCTGCTGATAACATCGTAGCAATAATCAATGCCTGCCTCCAAAATTTGTGGGGATGATACATAAGGCTATATGTGACATGCTGACGCCAGGTACAAAATAAATGTTCTTTTATATTTATTCATTATGAACTACAGCCCACTTATCTGCAAAATGAGAAGTTTCTTTCAGTAGACACGATCTGGCATATAGAAGTGTGTAAATAGAGGTTTGTCTCTTCCCCTCCTTCAGCCCCACGTGCTAGGCATAAGACCCCTGGCCCTGCCCTGGAGGTTTTCCATAGGCTGGTGATTCATGAACCAACTTCCCAGAGCAGTTGGGCTGGGGGCTGGGTTTCATTTTGGAACAATTGTGTTAGAAGTTCCATTCCCCATCTCCGTTTCCTTGGACTATTACTAAGCCATAAAAAAGAACAAATTTGAGTCAGTTCTAGTGTGGTGGATGAACCTAGAACCTGTTACACAGAATGAAGTCAGAGAGAGAAAAACAAATATCATATATTAACACATATATATGGAATCTAGAAAAATGGTATTGATGAACCTAGTTGGAGGGAAGGAATGGAGACACAGATATAGAGAACGGACTCGCAGTTGGGGAAGGGAAGAGTGGGATGAACAGAGAAAGCAGCACAGACATATATACATTGGTGCTCAGCCATTCAGTCGGGTCCACCTCTTTGCAACCCCACAGACTGTGGCCCACCAGGCTCCTCTGTCCATGGGATTCTCCAGTCAAGAATACTGAAGTCGGTTGCCATTTCCTCCTCCAGGGGATCTTTCTGACCCAGGGATCAAACCTGCATCTCTTATGTCTCTTGCATTGACAGGCAGATTCTCTTATGTCTCTTGCATTGACAGGCAGAATCTGCCTGTCAATCTTCCCCACCTGGGAAGCCCCGTATATATGCTACCATGTGTAAAGTAGACAGCTGGTGCTGCTGCTGCTGCTAAGTCACTTCAGTCGTGTCTGACTCTGTGCGACCCCCATGGACAGCAGCCCACCAGGCTCGTCTGTCCCTGGGATTCTCTAGGCAAGAACACTGGAGTAGGTTGCCATTTCCTTCTACAATGCATGCATGCATGCTAAGTTGCTTCAGTCGTGTCCGATTCTGTGTGACCCCCATGGACAGCAGCCCACCAGGCTCCTCTGTCCATGGGATTCTCTAGGCAAGAACACTGGAGTGGGTTGCCATTTCCTTCTCCAAAATAGCTGGTGAGAAGTTGCTATATCCAATTCATTTTTATTAAGTACCCGAAGGTGAGACTCTTAAAGCTAAGAGTGAGGGCTTTCAAGATCATATGGGGTGGTTCCAAAAGGTCAGGTGCTGTGGGAGACATGTAACTAGAGCTGTGGGCAGGACAAGATGCCTGCTCTCAGGAAACTTAGGTCTGGCTGGAGTCAAGAGGGGAAGAAAAAAATAAACATGTATCAGCAAGAGAAAAGAAGCCCTGTGAAAGCAGAAAATAGAATCACATAATGGGAGGTGATGGAGGGGAGTAGTAATGTTATGTTAAATGGGGAGCCAGGAAAAGTATCAGTCAGGAAGCAGTATCTGAACACAATTGAAATATCAGGAGAGACCAACCGTGTTCAACACTGGGAGAAGGAGTGATAGGCTGCAGGAGCAGCCCATGCAAAGGCCCTGGGGTGAGACGGACCTTAACTAGGGCCCACACACTCTCTGGTGGAGCAGTGGGCCCCCCAGATGAAGCCACAACTCTGCTCCTCCAGCCCAGGCAAGGCAGGCAGGCAGGCTTCCTCTTCAACAGTTGGCTGCCCTTAAGATCCTGGGGGCTCCCAGAATATCCTTTCTGCAATTAATTTTCTGCAACTGGCAGAGGTTAATCATACCTGTGTTCCTCGGGACCCATGCCAAAGCAGCCCTTCTCACAGATGCTGGTTTAAATTAGAGGGCTTGTTTGCTGAAGACTAGATTGGGCAGATTCCAAACTGGTCCTACTCTGAGCTCTCCTGATGGGCAGGTGAAAGAATGCTGGGGTAGGCTGGCATCTTGCACAGGTGAAGATGCCTGGTCCTGCCAGTCCAGGGAGAGGCAGGTCAGACCCCATCAGCCTCCTGCTCAACCAGTCTGGGCTCCCCAGAGAGAATGCCACCCAGACCTGCTCCTCTCCTGTGGGAGGTGCTCCACGCTTGGCCCCCGCCTCCCCCCACTCTGCGTGTTCTCCTGCCTAACTCCTTCCTGTCTTAGTTGCCTTACTTCCTGGCCCCATGGGGGAAGTTTTATTCCTTCTTCCAGCCTCTGCACAAATCCTGCCTTTTATACAAGGCCCTGGGGGAATCTTCTCCTTCCTCATTTTCCTAGTTTCTCTTAAGCCTTTTAAGTCTTTGTTCATAGTGTACATTCTGTTGGGGAGACTGAACTCCAGCAGAGTGTGAGCTCCTTGAGGGTAGAAGGGATAGACAGCTGCAGCTCCAGGGCCTAGCGAAAGCTTGCACGTCATTCATTCATTCATCCATCCATTCAGCAGATGTTTATGGAGGGTCCACTCTGTACCAGGCCCCATGAGAGGCCAAGGGCAAACAGCTATGAGGCACTGTGTTCCTTGCTCTAAGTTGCTCCTAGCCTCATGCAGGGGAAAGGCCATGAAGAGACCATTGTAACACAGAGGGCTGAGCAGATCGGGGTGCAGAGTCTAATGAGGGGTGTCCAGTTGAGGCTGAGGAGGTCCAGAAAGGTTTCTCAGAGGAAGTAACAACTAAAATACATGGACTGAGAACACTGAGGCTCAGGGGGATGACAGCTGGCCCAAGATCTGACATCTCACACGGCAGTGAACCCGCAAATCCAGGTCTTCGTCATTGCCCAGTGAGCACAGTCATTGTGGGATGGGTTCCCCTCCATCTATACACTCCCCTCCTCAAGTTAGCACACACCTTTCTGATCCAGCCTCCCAGAGCAAGGAGGAAAAGGATCAGACCCACTGAGCCCGAGCTGGGCAGCCTTGCCACATTCTGCTGCAAAATCTTCTATTGTCAGGCTACTTCAACCTTTTGATGACTCACCAGGTCCTTGGAGTCACAGAGAGTGTCAGCAGAATCCAAGGCCAGTGAACAGACTTCCATCACAGGGTATCGGAGGACAGCTTTCTTCTTACTCACAGTTGCTTTTTATCCCCTCCCTATTTAGGAGATAATGCATAATAATTGTAGCAAATCTGAGGAGAAAATACAAATAGCCCATAATTCCACTACTGAAAAATAAAAAATCTTAACATTTTGGTGTATTGAGATAGCTATTTTGGGATATTATTCAGAAAGTGCTATAATATATAATTACTGCTTATTAATTTATGCAAATATGTGAATATGATTAACTTTATCTATTTAGCTTGTAAAGACTTGCATACTCTAGTGCCTGGAAGCCTCAAGGAAAGAGAGGAGAGGGAAAGGACTAGATTTATTGAGACAGTTGTTGTATTGATAATGCAAGAAGCAAGCTTATGTGATAAAACATTTATCTTGATGATGACCCCATCAAATGGATATTGTTCTTATTTCCATTTTTATTTAAATCATATAACCAAGGGCACAGAGCTAGGATGCAGTGGGTGACCTTGGGATTGAACTCAGTCTGTCTCACTCTCCAAATGCATATTCCTTCCGTATTATCATGTGATTTTTATGGCCTTACCTGAGACCTCAGAGAGAAGCATTTGTGTTGCCCTTGGAGATAGTCAAGCAGAGACAGCCACTGGCCATCCACTGGGTACTAGCGTTGTCTCCTTATCAAGACTTCTGATGAGCTCAGCCCTGAGTGAGCCACTAGGACTGCTCGCAGGAGCAGGCCCATCCCTGTTTCCAGGATGCTTTTCTGGTCTCTGTAAGACTCAGAGGAGGGACTGGCTTTCAGAGTATCAGCCACAGGAATGAAAAGGAAGGATGACTTTCAGAAACTACAGATACATCTTTCCATTGTGTAGTAGAAAATGCAAAGCTGAGGAGGGAAAAATTCAAATGTCTGCTCATCAAAGAGCAGAGCCTCTGTTGCGTTGAGTCATCTTTTTAACATCAAAATACTTCCCCCAGATGAAGTCTTAGATGGGAGATCCATATGCAAACACATTAAAAATGGAGGTTTTTTGCAGACTGGTCTGGGTGCCAGATCTCTGCATGTTGGGATACTCCTTCCTCCATTTGGGAGCAGACATTTAGCTGCTCACACTGGTATAACCATCCCTCTAAATTAGAGGATCACTAGGCATTTCCCTGAGTCCTCTCTCTGTCCCCAGCCCAACATCTTCCAACCATCTAGCCCCTACCACTTCTGCCTTTGACTTCTCAACAGTCCAGAAACTAACAGGAAGGGCCCAGCTCAGAGAAGAGCTCTGGAACTCTGTTCTCCAGAGCCATGGCTAGAGCACGCTCACTGTTTGGCCCCTGCTATACCAGTTGGGTTGGGTGTCACCTGTCTTTGTGTCTTGCACACCAGCCATACCCAACCATGAACATTTTTCTCACAAACATCATGCAGATTCTTCTTTCTTGTGGGAATGCCTTCCTCTCCTCCTTCTGCATGGCCAACTCCTACACATCCTTCAAGACCCACCTCTGTCACCTCCTTTATGAGGCCCTGCTATTTCCAGGGAGTAGTCATGCTGCTGCTGCTGCTGCTAAGTTGCTTCAGTCGTGTCTGACTCTGTGCGACCCCATAGACGGCAGCCCACCAGGCTCCCCTGTCCCTGGGATTCTCCAGGCAAGAACACTGGAGTGGGTTGCCATTTCCTTCTCCAATGCGTGAAAGTGAAGCCGCTCAGTCGTGTCTGACCCTTAGCGACCCCATGGACTGCAGCGCACCAGGCTCCTCCATCCATGGGATTTTCCAGGCAAGAGTACTGGAGTGGGGTGCCATTGCCTTCTCCGAGAGTACTCATGGTTCCCTCTTAAACCTAACTCTGGTATGTTCCTTATGCTGAGTGACAGACACCTCTTTACCTGCCTTTTGTCCCCACCAGGCTGTGTGTTTCAAAAAGGCAGACTGAGCCCGAGTCATTCCCTCTCCAGTACCTAGCCTGTATCAGGCCCTCAGTCACATGGGATAAATGTCTCTAGGGCCCTTCAGTCCATTTGCTTACGGGCAAGCAGTGCTGGTTCTCTAATTCTGAGGAGCGCATTCTCTACAGAATTAAAGTATCTTAGAGGAGGGCTTTGTCTACCTCATCAAGGTATCCCCCAGTTCCCAGGACAGAGCCTGGCACACAGGATGCCCTCCACCCCTGTTTATAGAAGGCAGAATGTCCTGAATCATGCTGCTTTGGTGAATAGCATGCATGTGTTATTGCCACAGCCCTGTGATATGGGCCAAACACTATACTTACTTGTCTCCTGAGGATATCCCATGAGGCTGAGAGGTGTTAAGTGGCTGGTCACTGGTGGTAACTGGTAGATCTGGGACTTGAACTCCAAAACCCAAATTCTGGCTCACCTCTGCCCTGCACTCTGCTCCCTTCACGGGCCTGCACGTCTGATGTGTGCGTGTTAGTTGCTCAGTCGTGTCTGACTCTTAGCGACCTCATGGACTGTAACTCACCAGGCTCCTCTGCCCATGGAATTCTCCAGGCAAGAATACTGGAGTGGGTAGCCATTTCCTTCTCCAGGGAATCTTCCCGACCCAGGGATCGAACCCAGGTTTCCTGCATTGCAGGCAGATTCTTGACCATCTGAGCCACCAGGGAAGCATGTCTGATACCCATCCTCAGATATCCATCCTCCAAAAGAACCTGCCAGGGTGCCCTCCTTCAGTGCCTTGAGGCCAGGTGCCATAGCGCAGGATAGGGTCCACTGCCAGAGAGGGAAGACTGGCCATTTGGGCTTTGTGCCCTTGGTGTGGCCATCTCGGCCTCTGGGCCGCTAGGCTCTGCCCCAGCTACTTCTGGGTCCCCTTCTTGTCACAGTCCGCCCCTTGTCCCTCTGTGTCCTTCACCCACCCCCACCCCCCATCTTTTTCACAGCTCTATTTCCCCTCTTGTCAACAGATCGCTCGACAAAATGTTTTCCATCATTGCCGGCTAATTTTAGCCCTTTATCGGAGTTATTTCCTTTGGTAAATAGCTTCCTGGCACGGGGTGGGCAGCCCAGCTCAGGCGCCAGTGAGCGCAGGAGGGAGCAGGAGGTGGTGGGGCGGTGGGTGGGCACTGGGGAGCCAGGGAAGAATCCAGAGACTCGGGCCAGGCCCGGCCTGTGGGGACTGCTTTCCGCTCTGCGGACAGACGGCGGCATTAGCAGCAAGATGCTCATTCAGTCCCCGTTTCAATTTGTTCAACCCTTGCTTTAAGAAGGCAGCGGCGTGTGCCGAGGGGCCTCGGAAGCAGACAATCAGCGGCAGGCGCCCAAAATAGCCTCGAGAAATCAGCAGCGTTTTTGCTTTGCTCCCGGCTTTTCGTGCCTGCGAGGGGAGGAAAGAAAGGATCCAGAGCTTTTTCTGCGTCCAAACACACATCTCTTTTACAATAAGACAAATGACTTGTATTCCTGCTATTAAATCCAGCAGCGTCCCCTCCCCAACCCGCCACCCCTTCTCCCAAGACCTCGCCAACATTTCCTTTTGTGGCTGCGAGAGGAGAAAATAGCTGCAGCGGGCCTCTGCCTCCAGCGGCTCTGCCGGCAAGCTCGGCTTTTACAAGCGGGGATTTTAATAAATTAGCGCCGCGCGTGCTGCCGCAGCTGCTCTAATGGCCTTCCAGAAGGTGCTGGAGAGAGCCAGGCTCTGCTGGAGAGAAACGAGCCAGTGGTTTGCTGGTGGAAGCTTCCTGGCCCCCGTCAGAGGTTAAGCCAGGAGTCTGCAGGAGCCCCGAGTTTCTCTCTGAGTGCTGCCTGCTGACCCCGAGCCTCCAACAGGGTGGCAGGACCAGCCTCTGTTCCTGGAGGAGATTCTCTGGTGGCCAGGGAGGCAGCGTGTGCCAAGGGGGAGCCCCAGGGGGCCAGCAGGAGACTCCCAGCCCTGCCTGACTCACAGAAGAGCCTCGTCCAAGCTGCCAACCCCCCGAGAGCAGTTCCTGGGAGGAATAAACTCTCCGAGAAGGGTGATCCCTCTCCTTTATAGCACATACCCAATGAGAGCTTAGCACTTACTTGTGGAATATTTTGACCATCTCTATCAGGGGTCAGCACACTTAGGCTGGTGGGCCAAATCTGATCCTTTGCATCCGTTCATAGCTTCAGCTGCTTTCACACTGCATTGGCAGAATTGAGAGGTTGCCGTGCAGGGACCGGATGGACCCCAAAGCCTAACGTATTTTCCCTTCTGGCTCTTCGTTGGAAAAAGTTCATCAACAGCTGGTCTAGGTGGTTAAGTTCCATGTGAGTGGAAACTGTATCCCCTGTGGAGGTTTAGGGACATTCTCGAGGTTACTCAGCTAGTAAGTGGCCTAAAGGTAGAAGTGCCCATGGAAGGCTCAACATCCAGGGCTGTCAGAAAAGTTATCAATTAAATGTGCACAGATGGAAGGGAACTTGACAAAAAATAAATCTCTCCCAAGAGTAAAAGTCATGTAACACATTGAGCGGTACGGTCAGATCTGGGATAAGGCTTCTGAGCGGGGACTCTGCTTGGGCACACTCACCACCACTTTCTAACCACGTGGCCTTGGGCAGGTATATACTGGAGCTATTCAAGCCTCAGTGGCTTCAGTTGTGGAATGGGTACAGTAATCCTTACTCTGCAGGACTGCTATGAGGATTTAGCATGATAATCCAAGTAAAACGTTGGCATAGTGTCTGGTAAATATTGAGGGCTCTCTTCAGGATTTGTTCCCCTCATTGGTCTTGCTTTTCACCTGAGCCTCCCCTGATAATGTCCCTCCCCTGGCCTCCATCTACGTGTCCTTCCCAAAGCAGCTTATTTGATTGGATGGAGTCAGAGTGAAAGCCCTGGGGTCCTGAGCGGTAACAGAATGCAGAGGCTGACATATTTAAGAATCACAGGACCTGGGTTCTGACATTGGCCTTGCCCTTCACTGAGCCATTTTATCTTGAGCATGGTACATTGGCCTCTCCAAGCCTCACTTTCCTCATCTGGAAGATGGAGGAAAATAGACCCTTTCTTGTAGGTGAGAAATAAAGATAGATGCACTTATGTGTGCCATCTATTTGAAACACTCAAGAATAACAGATAGTAAATGCTTAGTTTATACTCCCTTCCCAGATGAGCTGGTTTAGGTAGATTCTAGTTTTGTCCGAGTTGTCACAGGAAGGACTAGTTTTGGGTATCTCTAGGCCCCTTATGGACCACACCTTGGGGGTAAAAGGCTCTGAGAAGTCTTCTGTCCTGTCTCACTGAAGTGGAAAGTTTCATAAAACCCAGAGGCGCAGCACGCCAAACCAGCTCAGCTACACTCCTGGCACGAAGACCAACCAGTGACTTTGAAAATGTGTGTTTTCCTGGATAAAACCTCTAATTGGACAATTGTAGGTCTTCTGGCTTTATGTCGACTTTATGAATCTGAAAGCTCTTAAGCTGGGGTGAGGAAAAATTTATGAATGGGATTTCTCTATTTCTGTAGCACTCTGACTCACGCTGTTGACCCCACAGCGGGGCTGGGCTCCCATGACTTCTTAATTTCTCTTTGCCAGGTGGTCTGTACTCTGCCTGCTCCATCACTGAGCCACAGGTCCAGTGACAAGAACCTAGGCAAAGGGTTTCTGGCTCCTTAAAAATTTGTCCTATGCACAGATTGATTTCCCAGGCAAAGGAATATGGTGCTTGGGAATTTTTCAGGGAAGCTTTACAGTTTTCTCTCAAATTTTGAAAGCTTGTTTTACCAGAATTTTAAAGTTCTTCTCATAGAAAACTCTCATCAGTTCAGTTCAGTTCAGTCGCTCAGTCGTGTCTGACTCTTTGCGACCCCATGAATCGCAGCACGCCAGGCCTCCCTCTTCATCACCATCTCCCGGAGTTCACTCAGACTCACGTCCATCGAGTCCGTGATGCCATCCAGCCATCTCATCCTCGGTCGTCCCCTTCTCCTCCTGCCCCCAATCCCTCCCAGCATCAGAGTCTTTTCCAATGAGTAAATAACCTATAAGGAAAAAGAAACTGAAAAAGAATCTATCTACCTGTCTGTCTGAATCATTTTGCTGTACACTTGAAACTAATACATTATAAATCAAAATACTTCAATTGAAAATTTTCAAAAAAAATCAAAAATTAAAAAAAGAAATCAAAGCATTTCCCCAATTTACTAGAAACTATGCAAAGCATCTTTTCTAATGATTGCATTAATGTTCTACTGTGGGAATAAACTGAAATGTATTAAACCAGTTTCATTTTTTGGTACCTAAGATGTTTCTATTTTTTTCAGCCTCGTATATAACACTGAATATTTGTAAATAACTCTTTGTATATATTTTGGATAATTTTTTAGGATAATTTAACAGGAAAATACTTGATATGCATCACCAGATTATTTCTCTAAATGCAGTATCAATTTGCCTTCCCATCAGCAGGACGTAAGAATAGCCTTTGCATTGCATGCTTGCCAGCACTGGATAGTCTTTTTTTTTCTTTTCTTTTTTTAACTTTTGCAAGTTTTGATAAATAAAAAATGGTACCTGGTTTCAAAAATTTGCATCTCTTTTGTTATTAGTGAAGTTGTACATTTTCCCACGTGTCTTTTAGCCATGCATGTTTCCTCTTTTGTGAACTGTTCAAGTTCATTTACTTTTCAGGTGGGGTCCTTGACCAATTCTGACCAATTACTTTGGATCCTAGCTTTCCTTTTCCTAACCACTCTCTTAACACACCTGGGTCATTTGCTCAGAATATACAGAAAGCGGCTTTCTAAATAAAGAGGATATTAAATACATAGATATCTAGAAATGGGCTTTTCTTTGTGAAGTGGAGAGATTGAAAAAGTGGAGTCAGTTCAGTTCAGTTCAGTTCAGTCAGTCGTGTCCGACTCTTTGCGACCCTATGAATCGCAGCACGCCAGGCCTCCCTGTTCATCACCATCTCTCGGAGTTCACTCAGACTCACATCCATCGAGTCGGTGATGCCATCCAGCCATCTCATCCTCGGTCGTCCCCTTCTCCTCCTGCCCCCAATCCCTCCCAGCATTAGAGTCTTTTCCAATGAGTCAAATCTTCTCATGAGGTGG
Source organism: Cephalophus harveyi (assembly GCA_006410635.1). Lineage (NCBI taxonomy): Eukaryota > Metazoa > Chordata > Mammalia > Artiodactyla > Bovidae > Cephalophus > Cephalophus harveyi. The sequence continues at coordinate 496,493 of SJYT01059113.1, forward strand.
CCAAAGTACTGGAGTTTCAGCTTTAGCATCATTCCTTCCAAAGAAATCCCAGGGCTGATCTCCTTCAGAATGGACTGGTTGGATCTCCTTGCAGTCCAAGGGACTCTCAAGAGTCTTCTCCAACACCACAGTTCAAAAGCATCAATTCTTCGGCGCTCAGCCTTCTTCACAGTCCAACTCTCACATCCATATGTGACCACAGGAAAAACCATAGCCTTGACTAGACGGACCTTAGTCGGCAAAGTAATGTCTCTGCTTTTGAAAATGCTATCTAGGTTGGACATAACTTTTCTTCCAAGGAGTAAGCGTCTTTTAATTTCATGGCTGCAGTCACCATCTGCAGTGAAAACTCTCATAATCTGTATTAAAGTCTTAGAGGAAAGGCTGATTTCTGGATGATAAACATTTTCTTTGGGTCTCTGCATCCAAGAATATTTTGAAGGTAGGCAACAGAGCTACAAAGACGTGGCTGGACCAGTGTGGCAATGAGACTGACTTCACTCAAAAATTGTGTTAGTTAGGGTAATGTAACCATCTATAACAAAAATACCCCAAGTATATAAAGGCTCAACACAATGGAAATATATTTCTTGTTCACATAATAGTTCAAGGCTGACGTTTCTGGCCAATGGGTGGCTTTTCCTCTATCCAGTGGTTCAGGAGCTCAGGCTCCTTCATCCTAGGGCTTCACCATTGCCTCTGGCCAGTGGAAGGTGGAAAAGAACGTGGAGAAGGCTCACAGCCTCATGAAAGCCTCAGCCTGGAAATGACTCTCATCATCTCTTACGTTTCATCAATGAGGTCACATGGCCACACCTAGATATAAAGGGGGCTGTGAGCAATGCAGTTGCTCCATGGGAAATCCCTTCACATGGATAACTATATACTATGGAAGGAAGAATCTGAATTTTAGGGGCAGATAATTCCATAAAGAATTAAGTAGAGCTGGGGTGCCATTGGGTCTAGCTCCTGGTCGACAGTGTCACTATCTTTGTCTGAATCCCTAGCTCTTAGAGCAATACCCAGCATGTGGTAGGCGCTCAGTAAATTCTGGAGCAAAGAGCGAATGGATGAATCCATGACTATTCTCTCAGCTCTATTCCCTTTGTCTCTGGCTTGAACCTCCTAATAGAAAAACCAATTTCCTGGCCCGCTGCTTCAGGCCACCTGAAGAGCGCACCTGTTGGGCCAAACTCCAAGAGTTGATCAAATGTGCTCCCTCAAAGAATCCAGACACTTGTAGTTGCTTATCCAATTTACAAATCGCTTTTGTTGAAGAGAGTAAAAGTTATCCAAATGTAGGGTCATCTCGAATAATCTCCTGTATGGATGTTAAACCTAAGCATCTACAGGATTTCTGATTAGAAGCTCCCTTAGTGGGCATCTAGGCCCCCAGTGGGCATCTAGGCCCCCAGCTTCTGATTAGAAGCTCCCTTAGTGGGCAACTAGGCCCCCAGCTTACAAGCCCACCCACTCGACAGTGACTGTCCAGTATTGGCTTCTGAGAGAGAATGTGCTGGGATTGATTGGCAAGGTGCTCCATTGGCAAGGGGAAGGAAATGGTTAAGCAAGTCCCATATTCTTTAGAGACGATATCAATCTATAAAATACAGATTCCTATATTTTATACAGAAAGGAGATGTGGAAAGCCCTTGCCATGGAAGATATAGGCTGGACAGCCTAGATCAGGGGGTGATTGGAGCCAGGGACTAGCTAGATGAGGGCAGAGAGGGGTAGACCATCAGAAGAGGGTACGCTGGAAAATTCTCTTGGAAATTGAGATAGCTAAGGGCAAGGGACTGTCAGTTACCATGGCTACTTCTGAGAGAGGAAAGTGGAAGCAGAGCATGGCGTGGGGTCGGATGGGGAGTCTGAGACTGACCTGACTCCTTCTGAGCTTGGTCCGCCTCAGTGGGGTGTTAGGGGCCAAATTATGTTCTGCCCTAATTCCTTTGCCTGAGTCCTGACAACCAGTACTTCACAATGTGACTGTTTCTGGAGGGAAGGTCTTTAAAGAGGTCATTAAATTAAAATTAAAGTGGGCCCTAGTCTGATTTGACTCAAATCCTTATAAAAATAAATTAGGACATAGATACACACAGAGGGAAGACCAGGTGAAGGCATGCAGAAGGTGGTCATCTACAAGCCGAGGAAAGAGGCCTCAGAATAAACGAACCCTGCTGACACCTTATCCCACTCCAGTACTCTTGCCTGGAAACTCCCATGGACGGAGGAGCCTGGTAGGCTGCAGTCCATGGGGTCGCTGAGTCAGACACGACTGGGCAACTTCACTTTCACTTTTCACTTTCATGCATTGGAGAAGGAAATGGCAACCCACTCCAGTGTTCTTGCCTGGAGAATCCCAGGGATGGCGGAGCCCAATGGGCTGCCATCTGTGGGGTCGCACAGAGTCGGACACGACTGAAGTGTCTTAGCAGCAGCAGCAGCAGCAGCAGCTGACACCTTGATCTTGGGCTTCTAGCTTCTAAAGTTGCGAGAAAATAAACTTCTGTTGGGCTTCCCTGGTGGCTCAGACAGTAAAGAATCCACCTGCAATGCAGGAGACCTGGGTTCGACCCCTGGGTTGGGAAGATCCCCTGGAAGAGAGCATGGCAACCCACTCCAGTATTCTTGCCTGGAGACTCCCCACGGGCAGAGGAGCCTGGGGGGCTTCAGTCCATGGGGTCACAAGGCGTCCGACATGACTTAGCAACTAAGCACACAAATTTCTGTTGCTTAAGCCCCCAGTGAGTGGCAGCACTTTGCTATGGCAGCTCTAGAAAACCAACAGGAAGGAAATGAAGTCCGCTGCTCTCGCCCATGCCTCTCTCCCGGGCTCCTGGCGTGAGGTGGCTGCGTGGACTTGGAGAGTGGGTAAAAAGGGCAGGAGGTTCTCCTGGGTCTCGAGGATGCCTTGGAGCCTACAGACCCGCAGGCCTCCCGTGATGACCTGGGCACCAAGGGTGCCTTCCAGTCTGTGAACACCATGACTGCCACCTCCTGGTCCCCACTCTGTGCCTCCCTGTGTTGGCACCTGGGGGTCCTGAGACTCCTGGGTCATGGCCTCCAATCCAGGTGAGCTCGGTCCAGAGGGAGCCAGAAGTCCTGTGTCTCCAGGATCCTCAGATGATGCGGCTTACAAAATACTGTCCGTTCAGTAACAGCGTTCCAGGAGGCAAGAAATCTTCTGACTCCAAAGCATGGGTTGTAAGAACGACCCTGATTTTAATCAAGGGAATGGGAGGACTGCCTGTCTTCAAATCAAAGCAGTGGAGTCAGTCGATGGTTCAACCACAGGCTGTGTGCTGCGACAGGGAGGGTCCTGGGAGAGAGTGGGTGATTCTGCCCTAGCCAGGGGGAGGTCAGGACCCTTGAGAGGACACACGTGAGGGAGAGAAGGCCAGGCCGACAGGGCAGGAAGGGTATTCCTGGCAGAGGGAGCAGAATAGACGAAGGAACAAGATGTATGCATATCCACATTAGCAAGCGGGTATGCAGCAGAGGAGATGGAAGTGAGATGCGACGGACAGGGCTGCAGGTCCTGAACTGCTTCAGAGCAGAGGGTGGGAAGTGAGGCTACAGCCCAGGTGGGCACCCCAGGCACATTCAAAAGAGGGGCTCCAAAGTGGATCTCTCCTCACAGCTCATCTCCTTCAGAGGCTCCCTTCATGAGAGCACAGATGCTTGGTAACCAAGGGATGGTCTATTTAAAGCTGCTTGTGAGTTTCTTCTAGAAAGTATACTGCAGGCTGGAGAGGGAGGAGGGAGGGAGAGCCATCAGGAGGAAGAAGGCCCTGAGAGGGACTGGTCTGCCCTGAGCCCACCGTGGGATCTAGGGCCAGTCCCTGCCTCTCCCAGGGCCTCACATCATCTGTACCTCGCGGTGGAAAATGGTTCGGGCTCAGGGGGCAGCTGTGTGCGTTCAAAGCCGGCCTCCGTCTCTTGTGGTGTGTATGCTTTGGCAAATTACTTAAGTGCTGGGCCTAAGTTTTCTCCTACGTAAGGGCATGATAATGGTGCCTACCTTTCAAAGGTGCTGTGAGTATTAAATGAGATAATGCACATAAAGTGCTTTTAACAGTGTCTGGCAGATGCAAAACACTCAAAATCAACTATTGTAAAATATGATGAGATGGTGATGATGATGATGGACTAGTTTTGTGGGCTTTAAACATTAAACAGTATTTCTTTCCAACAGAGTTGGAACTTGAATGTATAAGAAAGGTTACATTGAGCTCTTCTGGTTGATGCTGGTGGAGACCCTGAGCCCAGAACCTCAGCATCCCTTCATCCACAGGGACAGGACACATCTACAGAACTCTCAGGCTCCAAAAACTCAGGTTGAAAGCGGTTGTCTCAGAAGATTGCTGAGGTCTCTTGGCTGCTCTTTTTAATCTTTTTAATCCTTCTGAAACCTGAATATACATCTGGAATAGCTATCCTTTACAGCACAAAACCATTTCCAAAAGCATCAGCCGAACCAGGACTCAGGGACAGTCTGGGAAAGGCCAACCAAAGTGGACACAGAGAGGTGAGAAACTTATCTGAGCAAAAATCCTGATTGCAAAGACCCACAGACAACCTGGTACCACCTCCTCACTTTTTTAAGCCAATACCTTTTTAGTTAAGGCATTTCACATGCTGTAATTCATTCCAGTGCCCATCAAAGTCACCTTAGCTCCCCCAAAACATGAGTCAAAACTTATCCTCGAGACAGGCCTTTTTAAGAGATCCCACACTTCACCCACAGCTGTTCTGTCAGTCAGCCTGCTAGCAATTTTCTTAGCTGAGTTTCTTTTATCTCTACTTGAATAAGAACATATTGATGACATGCTCCAAAAAGTATCCCACCTAGAATCTATGGGATCTAGTTTTTCAAATAATTCACTTTAGGGCTCTAGAAGTTGAACTGCAATGAGTACCTTGCTATCGTGGCGAATGATCTGAAACATATTATTCCTTAACCCATTCCTCGTGTTACAGTTGTGGTACAGTTTTCACTCATGACCTTAGCCAAAATATGAGCAGTCTCATTAGTACCATTGCAATATACTTACTGTGATGTAAGCAGAACCTGTGTCTCGATTTAGCCCCATTAACAAACTCTGGACAATATGACCCACAGTGCCCTTCTCACTAAAAATGAGGTTTTTTTTCACCTCCAAAATTTTTTTGAGGTATTGTTGATTTATCAGATTATATGAGATTCAGGTGTACAATGTAGTGATGCGTAATTTTGAAAGATTACACTCCATTAAGAGTTATTATAAAATACTGGCTATACTCCTTGTGTTGCACAATATATTCTTGTAGCTTATTTATTTTGTGCATAGTAGTTTATACCTCTTAATATCCCATTCCTGTCTTTTCCCCTTCCCCTTTCCCTCTCCCCACTGGTAATCACTGTTCTTTACGTCTGTAAATCTGTCTTTTTTGTTATAGCCACTAGTTTGTTGTATTTTTCAGGTAAGTGACATCATAGAGTATTGGTCTTCCTCTGGCTTACTTAGCATAATACCTTCCAAGTCCATCCGTTTGTTGCAAATGGCAAGATTTCATCCTTTCCCATGGCTGAGTAGCATTTCCCTGTATGTGTATACCACACCTTCTTTATCCATTTATCTGTTGAGGGACACTTAGTTTGCTTCCGTATCTTGCCTATTGTAAATAATGCTGCTATGAACACTGAGGTGCATGAATCTTTTCAAATTAGGGTTTTCATTTTCTTTGGATGTATACCCAGGAGTGGGAGTAAAATTAAAAATAGAATGGCAGTTCTGTTTTTCCTTTTTGAGGAATCTTCATATTGTTTTCCACAGTAGCTTTAGGAACACATTTTTTAAAAGATAGGTCGTGCGGATGTGACCGTCTCCACCAGTCACAGTCCAGGGTAGTTTCTCATCCCTTTGTCTCTAGGTAGTTGGCACCATCACTGCCCTGTGTTTGGTGCCCTAGCCTTGGCGCTTCGCCACTGTAGGACTGCATCTTGTTCTTTCACCTCCAGTCCTGGCACAGGGTCTATTTCTAGCTGGCACCCAATAGATGGTGCCTTCCAGGTGGCACAGTGGTTAAGAACCCACCTGCCAGTGCAAGAGATGCAAGAGACTTGGGTTTGATCCCCGGGTCGGGAAGATCCCCTGGAGGAGGAAATGGCAGCCTACTCCAGTATTCTTGCCTGCAGAATCCCATGGACAGAGGAGCTAGGCAGGCTGCAGTCCACGGGGTTGCAGAGTCAGACACAACTGAGCATGCATGCATGCGATAAACAGATATTGGATTGACTGAATGGAATTGAATATGGAACCTTTATGTGGCTGACTCCAAGCTGCATTCAAGAATGACCCAGAAAGACCTGGATCCTGATTGCTCGGAGGTTATTGATGGGGTGGGGAAATTACTAAGTACCATTATGATAGGGTTCATGACTTAACTGTTGAAAGATGAAATTCCAAAACCCATAATGGGCTTTGCCTTCAGGATCGGCTAGGGCTGGTCTTGGGAGGACCCTGGAACACATCAGGTGGAGGTCCTGAAATGGAAGATCGCCTTATTTCCTGGGACCTGAGAACCCACAGCAGAGCTCTTCCCAGCTTTTTCAGCATAAATAGAAGGCTGATGCCTTGTCAGGCCCTGTTTTCCGAGTGCATACACTTTAGACGTGGACCTTGTGGCTTCCAGAGCACACTCCGATTTGCAGGCCAGGATGAGCAAAAGCTGGCAGAACAAGTCCAGTCCCCAGCCCTTTCTCACTGACTGCCCTCTGCTTCTCCTCCTTTTGCATCTGCCTCTGGTCACACAACAGCTGCTTCAGCCTCCTTGGGCTTGTCTCTGTTCTCATGCCTTAGCAGTCAAGTTCTCTCGACCTGGAATGCCCTTTCCTGTACCTCTACCCCTTCTATATCCACTGAGCTCCTACTCATTCTTTAAAACAATCGCAAATGCCACCTCTTCTAGGAAGCCTTCCTAAATCTCTCCAGTTGGAATTTTTACCTTTTCATTCTCCCATCCTTCCATAGAACTTATACAGCATGTATGGTATTCTGCTTGGGTTTGTGTTATATCTCTTACTTCCGTTGTTATCTTATAAACTCAGTGAGGGCAAAAGATTTTTATTTTACTGTGTACTTGCATATATGTGAGAAGTCCTTGGATTTGAATTTCAATCCCTAGGTCTTTATGAATATGTAAATTTAGGCAAGTTAGCTAATGTGTCTGAGTCTTAGTATTCCAATCTGTAAAATGGAGGTTAAAAACCCTTTTTTTCATAAGCTTATTGTGAACATTAAATAAGATGAAGTAATAATAAAAATGAAATAATGACAGCTAATATTGATTAAGTGCTCACTTAGGAACTGATCTTTAAACTCATTACAAATTCATTTAAAATTATTCATTTGTTTAAATTTTAGAAACAATTATAGATTTGCAGGAAATTGCAAAATTGTGTGGAGAGATCCTTTGTACGCTTTACCCAGCTTTCTCCAAATTTTAAATGATAATAGTATATGGTTAAATGTTACATGATTAGAGCACAGTATCAACACCAGGAAACTGACATTGGCATGATGGTGTGCAAATACAGTTCTGTGTCCCCTTGTGTAGATTTGTGTAACCACCACCACAATCAAGACATGGATTTGTCTCCACAAAAATCTCCCTTATGCTATTTCTTTGTAGTACCAGCAACGCTTCTCCCTTCTACCATGCTTGATTCCTGGTTATTAGTGTGCTTTCCATCTGCATTTTGCTTTCCAATGCAAACTACGTTTGCCATTTCAACAGTTTTATCTGAATGGAATGACACAGTGTGTGACCTTGCAAGTTTAACCTTTTTCACTCAGCATAATCCATCCGAGTTGTTTTATGCATCAATAGTTCACTCATTCGTTGTTGCCGAGTAATATTCCATGGTATGGATGTACCGTGGTTTAGCCATCCAAGGACCTCTGGGTTCTTTCTAGTTTGGGGTTATTACAAATAAAGCTGCTACAAGCATTTACGTATAGGTTTTTATGTAAATCTAAGTCTTCACTTCTCTGAGACAAATGCCCAGGAGTATAATGTTGGGTAACATGGTAAGCATTATGTTCGATATTTTTAAGAAAAGTCAGCTGCTTCCTAGAGTAGCTGGACTATATTTCATTCCCACCAGCTTTGCAAGAATGGTTTAGCTTCTCCGCATCTTTGTCAGCATTTCGTGTTGTCGCTGTTTTTAATTTTAACTCTTCTGATAAGTATGTTATGACATCTCACCATGATGTTACTTGCATTTCCCCAGTAGTTAGTGATGCAGTTCACATGCCTGTTTACCATCTATATATCCTCTTTGGTAAAATGGCTCTTCACATCACTTGTTCATTTTCTAATTGGATTGTCTGGTGTTTTATCGTGGAGTTTTGAGAGCTCTTTATGCTAGCTATGAGTCCTTGGTCAGATATATGCTTTGCACAGTTAGTTCAGTTAATCTACAAAACAATCCATGAGGAAGATGCTAAGGTGATTCCAAGATACTGGATGAGGAAGCAGAGGCCCTGAGGTCAGCACCCTGCCTGGCAAGCAGCAGATGGGCAGTGAATAATCACCGTGAGCTATGCAGATGGAGCTCAGACCGTGGTCAGGTGCAACTCACAAGACTTTGGTGGAAATGGTGAGACTGCTGGAGATTAGGATGGGAAGGTGAAAGTTGAAGCCAGCAGTGAGCCGTGGTCATTTAGTCACTAAGTCGCTTCTGGCTGTTGCGACTCCACGTGCTGTAGGCCACCAGGCTCCTCTATCCGTGGGATTTCCCAGGCAAGAACACCGGAGTGGGTTGCCATTTCCTTCTCCAGGGGATCTTCCCAACCCAGGGACTGAACTCGGGTCTCTGCTTTGCAGGCAGATGCTTTACCCACTGAGCTCCAGTGGAGCTAGAGGTACAGAACCGGTGCAGGTAGATGTAAGAGATGCGGGTTCAGTCCCCAGGTTGGGAAGATCCCCTGGAGGAGGGCACAGTGACCCGCTCCAGTATTCTTGCCTGGAGAGTCCCTACGGACAGAACAGCCTGGCGAGCTGCAGTCCATGGGGTGGCACAGAGTCAGACACGGCTGAAGCGACTTCGCAGGCCTGCACGTATCAGCCTCATTTAACGGGCTGAGAAGCTGAGGCACAAGCAGTGGCACAGAGGTCTGTCTGGGAATCCCAGTAAACCTGCTACAATCATCCCTTCCTTTCATCCACATCTTACATCTCTCCTGAGCCATAGGTTTGATGAACAGCTGCCAGTTTCACTGCAGACTTTTTTTAAGGGAAGGGATTTCTCCCATGCCTGCCCTTTCCAAGGTACTGGGAAGCAGCCTAATGTCATGGGAAGCACAGAACCAGGAGTCGGAATGACGGGTGCTGGGTCCAGCCAGACAGTGAATAGTATTGGAATTGGGTTCTTTGCCATCTCCACATCTATAAATTGGGAGTAACAATAGCTAGCTGGCAGGCTACTTGTGTGGATTACATGGAGAACAGAGGGTGAAACAAGGCCTTGGTAACACACGTGGGTTCAGAATGGAGAGCTCTCTTTTCTATCTGTGTGACCTTGAACAAGGCATTTAACTTTTCTAAGCCTCAGTTTCCTTATCTGGAAAATGGAGACAATCACAGTTCCTCCCTTATAGGAATGGGGTGAAGATTGAGACGATGCATGTAAAGCATTTGCACAGATCCTACCTCTAAGTGAACATGATTCATACATGAAGCACTTCTTCATGCCAGCATCTGCTTGTCTTACGTTGTTGTTCAGTCCCCAGCTCACGTCCAACTCTTTGTGACCACAGGGACTGCAGCACACCGGGCCTCCCTGTCCCTCACCCTCTCCCAGAGCTTGCCCACATTCGTGTCCATTGAATCGGTGATGCCATCCAACCATTTCATCCTTTGTTGCCCTCTTCTCCTTCTGCCTTCAATCTTTCCCAGCATCAGGGTCTTTTCCAATGAGTTAGTTGTTTGCAAACGAGGCACCAAGACCAGGATATAGGTGCAAGAAGTTTCCTTGGGAGTGGATTCCAGGAAGCAGAGACAGAGAGGAAGGGAGACAGGAAGGGAGTTGCTCTGTGGGCATCTGGGGCTCAGAGATGGTGGCGGACACACCCCAGAATCATTGCGCTGAGCGGTGAGGAGGCTGCAGTGCTTTCCCACCATCTCCCAGTCTCCCTAGGCTGAGCGTCACTCCTGGGGCAATAATTCTGCCCTGCTTTTTTACCTGCTTTGCACTTGAACTAAGCATATTCCTACAACCAGAAAGAGAAAGAGACCGAGATTCAGGAATGCACGTATGGAGAGCCTGAACTCTCTCCAAGGGGACTTGGGCGGGTGCTGGCAGCCTCTGTTACAGTGCATTAAGCACTTAAAACATTAACCCATTCAATCCCTACAGCTACTTTAAGAAATGAGCACCGTTTCCTTCCCCATTACAATTCAGCTCCCAAACACTCACAGAAACATTAAGAAATGAAACTTCCACAATACCAATCCTTGCTCTGTGCAATGCACACTGAAATTTTCTGCATTTTTTATCATGTTATTTTAAAAATGCTATTTGTCACCCACTAAGCTGTTTTCATTACCCAGGAACTGGCTGCAATCCACAGTTTTGGAGGAAAAAAAAAAAAGGTGCCCTAACATTTGATTTAATAGGACAATGTTGATGATAGTAATGATGTCATAGGACTGGCACCTAGCCTGGTGCCCAGAAGGTGCCCAGAGAATGTTGGTTTCCTTGCTTGCCCCTCTTGGCAAACCAGAGCCTGTGAGCAGCTGCCTCGCAGGCTTACAGACAGAGGCCAGGGCTGGCCCAGCCCATCTCCTGCTCTGACCCAGACTTGCCCCAGTGGGGTCTGCTTAGCCTCCTCCAGGGGGATGGGCACCCTCTTGGGCTGTGACCTCCAAGTCACCAGCTCCCCAGAAGCCAGCCCCTCCTTGGGAGATGAGGTTATGCCCTGTCCCCACGACGCTGTCACTTCCTTCCCCTGAGTCTTTCTGAGTGAGGATTGTTCCCCTAATCAGGATGGAGACGCAGCTCATTACAAGCTGGTGAGGCAACGGCTCTGTGCTCCAGGCCCGAGACAGGCTGTCTGGGAGCTTGGCCAGCTTCCCACTGCCCTGGACACCAGGGCAGTGGCCTCAGAGCAGAGCCAGCCCTCTGGGTTGGTTTACCCCCTTCCCAGGGGACACAGGCAGACAGACACTCTGCGAAGACTTCCACCGCTTCCACTATTGCAAAATCTCAGGCGTGCTCCGATGATGAATTTCTTCCGACCCTCTGTGCTGCATTGAGAGTGTCTCACCAGCATCTTTAATAATAACTGGCATTTACCGGGCACTTATCCTGCACTGAGCACCACGCTGCACACTTTATATGCAGCGTGTGAAGTTTGCGGTCTTTATAGCAGACTCACTAGATAAGCATGATTATCCCCACTCCACGGATGCAGAAACTGAGGCATGGGATGTTTCGGTAACTTGATAAGCTCACCAGGCAGTTAGCAGTTGTGCCCGGATTCCACACCTGCTTTACACACCACCAGACTGCCTGCAGGAACGTCTTTGGGGAAGAACTCAAAGTTCCCCTTCCTCCTGGTTTCCAACCCTGGCTTCACTCTGAGTGATGGCTAGGCAAGTTCCCTCAGGTGACTTCACCTCTGGGAGCCCAGTTGCCCTCATTTCCTAATGGCACCCCCTTCCTTCCTCAGGCTATTAGGAGGAGTAAATGAAATAATGTGTGTGAATGAATCTCCGACAGCTCCTGGTGCGTTCGCAGCTTCTCAATAAATCCACTTATAAAAGAGTCAATTCAGCTGTTTTCCCACTGACTTGATAGCATCCTGCAGCCATTTCCCACAGGCATGATGTCACCATCCCCGGGGGGATGACAGCTGATCTAGAAATCTCCCTGTGCGCGTGAGCTTCTCACTTGTGCCTTGTCTCACCCCACTGCCTGGCCACACTGACTTCCCCTGGGGAAGAAATCTCCAGCATGACTGCTGTTTCTTGAAGGGTTATGAAGAAGCCGTTTATTTCCTCCAACGTTAGACCCCTTCGCCCAGGCTGGGGGGGAATCGTTGTGTGGTGGCGGGAGGGCCTGGTGCCGAAATCCTCGTTAGCTGCAGTTTAATTGCTGCCTGCAGTATAGGTTTATAATAACAGTAAGTCTCAATTAGTTGCTTGTTACTTGAGAAACAATGACTGATCGTGGCTCTTTTGTCTTTGCCCTCGTTCCAGCTTGATTCCCAAGCTGGAGGAGTCTAAACGGAAACACTGGGGTTCTGGGGGTGCATGTGGAATGTTTGCACCGTGGGTTGAGCTGGGGTGCGTGGTGTCCGTCTGAGATGTGCAGAGGCGTGGCAGTGGTCAGTTCTCCCGTGCCGAAGCGGCTCTGCAGAGAAAAGCCCAGGGCCTTGATCCTGAGTGGATGATGAAGATGTCTCTGCTGTCAGGGCGAGTGGGTCAGAGACGTGCCACCCTCTGCACAGACAGACCACACTGTGAACTGTGCCTGTGACCTGCCCCTCCGCTGCCCTGGGCCGGCGGGGGCGGTGGGCAAGGGGGGTAGTGAATGGGCAGGCAGCCCTGCCCGCGAACCATGGCAGCGACAGGCACAGCCAGACGGCTGAGTTACTTTCACGGGCGAGGAGGGGGTGTGCCGTTTCCTCTGTGAGGACAGAGCCCCGGTCTCAGCCACGCCTCTGATCCACAGTCTAAGGAGGCCTTCCTGCCACACCAAGGAGAACTGGGGCATGCGGGGACCCCAGGCTTCCCCAGCACGGGAGGCATGCACAGCGACCGGCCGTCTGCGCCCCATGTGGGATGCGCTCAGGTAAGGCCATCCTTGACTTTGTTCCCGTCTCCTAGCTTCAGGGCATACTTGTCTGCTGTGAACCTGCTTTCATGCCGCTTGGCCTTTTCAACTTTTCTTCTCTTGCACCTGTGAGAATATTGTAGTGCTGAGGAGCTATTGTCTTTGGAAGTCATGTAGTAATTAGAGCTAACATGCGTTGGGTGTTTAGCTGTCTGGTAGACACTTTGTAAGGTGCTTTAGACATATGTCCTCATGGTCATCCTCACAGACAACTCCCTCAAGCAAGTGTGGCTCTTATCATCAGCCCTGATTTGCAGATGGGGAAACTGAGGCTCGGAAAGTTTATGTGATTTGCCGAGGTCACCCAGCCCATCAGTGGTGTAGCTGGGGATTCCCTCCCAGGCAATTTGGCTCCACGGCCAAGCTTTTGACAGCTAGGTAATCCTGCCTCTTATTGGAAGAACTTGAACCCTTAGCAAACTGGGTGCCTCACAAGGCAAATACGCTGGCTGATTTTTCTTTAATCAGCTCTGAATAATATGTTCTTTCATAGTCAGCTTTCTTTTCTTTTTTTTTTTTAACAAAAATTCTTGGATTGTTCTCCATTCCAAGTGTGTTCTCTTAAAGCTTCTCCCTCTGTGGACCCTCACAGGGGGCTCTGGCTGGACGCCCTCTCCTCTCACTGCTTCTGCAGCTTCAGAGATGAAGGAAGCGGGTGGGGAATCTTTGGGGCCTGGCCCAAGGGCTGTGACTCGGGCCACCCGCATTTTGAGGTGACCAAGTCCACTCTCCCACCATGCTGGCCAGCTCTCAGCCCTGTCCCAAGCATCCTGTCCCTCTTCCTTCATGACCAACTTGTCAAGGGAAAAAGCCACACTGCTGAGACTGTAATTTGCTTTTTCCTCCCAAGTTCTTTGGTCTCTTTCCCCATGAGGATCCTTTCCAATGAAATTGCAAACTATTTGGCTGGAGGAAGCCACTGAAAATTCATCCTTTCTCGTGTTTTCCCTCTTGCCTCCTGTTCATTTCATCCGTCGGCCCCAAACACGATGCTGTCACACTGTCAATCATCTGGGCTCGTCTGCGTTTGGTGTTCATTTGGAAAATCGGGTCTAGGAGGCAGAAATGCTCCACTCCATCCCAGACACAAAGGGGCCCTTTGAAGGTGCAGAGGGTGTGGGATTAAGTAAGTAAGCAAACAAACGTGGCCTTGGAGGGAGAGGAGTGTGGGAGGGTGAGGAGGAAAAGAAAACGGCTTCGTAAAACTGTGCCTCAGTTTATTTAGACAAAGGGAGCTTATTTGTGTTTATTCTGTGCTCACATCCCAGAGCTTCAAGGAATGCCCCTGGAATCTGCTCCAGAGGCATGGGGGGTTCTGGCCAAAAGTCCCCTGAAGGCTGGTCTTTCCGGAGTGTCAGGTGAAATGTGGGCTTGGGGGCTGTCCTATTTGAGAGCCCCCATGAGGGGGACCTGGCGTGTTTCCCCACTTCCCGGCCCTTTGCCTCTTCTGTGCAAGGGCTTGCTTGTGCCTCTCCCTTCCCAGCTTTGCACCTAGCTACGTGTGTCCAGAAAAATCTCAAGCCTCACAGGTCATAGCTCTTCTCTTCCTCTCTCCCCAAACCGCCTTGCGCCCTTGTCTCAGTCTGGGGTCCTCCTAGACTGACCCTGGGGGAAGGATTGCAATGCACAGAGAATATTTGGGAAGTGATTCCAAGCAGCACTATGAGAGTGGGGTGGTGAAGCAGAGAGAGGAGGAGGTCAATAAAAGGGGCCTTGTGGGTGGGCAACTGTTGTCAGAATCTGGGGCTCAGTCCTGTTGGGGACGCTCCGAGAGACCTCAGAATTGGCCCACTGATGGGATATTTATCTACCAACTCACAGGCCTTGTTGGTTGAGGGGTGCTCCTGGGGTGTGAGCACCCCAGCACCTCTGGCCTGACGTGTTTGGTGGCCAGGGATCTCTCAGAGAGGGAATGGCCCTGTGCAGGGGGGCACTGTCACACTCTGTGGGTGAGCTCTAGGCTCACCAATGGTGATGCCAGGGTGCCAACAGCACCCGCTGAAGCAACCAAATGCTCACACATCATGAGCATCGGACCAAAGAATAACCATGCGTAATGTTCACCTCTAACCAGTGTCACATATGTTAATCTTAACGGTTTGCCAAAACCTTGGAGGTAGGGCCGCTGTCATTGTCTACAGTATAGCACTGTGGTTGAGAACACCGACTCTGGAGCAGGAATAACTGGGTTCAAATCTTATCTCTTCTGCTGAGAAGTTGTGTGAATGAGTGACTCAGCCTTGTGGAGCCTCAGTTTCCACATCTGCAAAATGGGAGTAACAATAGTACCTATTTCATAGGGTTGTTTTGAAGACTAAAATAGTTACTACATATAAAAGCTCTATAACACTAGCTGCCCTCCAGAAGGGATTCAGTGACCACTAGACACAGCCATCGTTCGACAGACAAGGACGTCAAAGTTGAGGGGTGATCATGAGCTACAAGGAGGATGCCAAACCTTAAGTCAGACTTTTTGCAGCCACAACCACCCTTTTCCTACTGTACCACAGGGCTTTGTAGTCATTAATTCATGAGAAAGCACTTTAGAAACTGTAAAAGTCTTCACAAATACTTTGGTTATGACTATTTCCTGGTCCTTGTAACAGCAGATACAGTGCTGTTCTCCTGAGAGCGCCAGTCTAGCCTTTGAATCCTGCTCTCTGTCATTACTGTTGAGCTGGCACTGGGCACAGTGCCTGGGTGGATGTCAATCAAGTGGGTAAGTGACCCAAGGGCCCAGGACAGGCCCCACTGACACTTTCCATCAGAGTTCCCTCCTTGGAACTTCCACTTGAGCCCGGGCTTGTCTCCATCACACGCCCACAAGCTCCACTCCAAAGTGCCGCCTGCTCTGCCTGCCTCCTGCCTGCTCCAGCCCTGACTGTCACCGACGCACAACCTCACCATTTTCCGCTTCCCCTGGCCTCTCCCACCAGCCCTCCCTGACCAGCCCCCGACACAGAGCTGCCCTCTGCTTGCTCCGACCTCGAGCCCAATATCTGCCTCATCTCATGTCGGTGCAGTATGTGCGAGAGGGGGCCCCCAAATCTTGCCTGGAAGCTCCTGCGGGCAGAGCCGAGTGGCATCCATCTTTTATTCAGCTACTTGAACACTGTGGTACCAGACACTATACCTCAGTGGGTAATTAATTGGGAAATCCAGACACAGAGGATGAGCTTGGTCCATGGCTGGAGGAGCTCAGTCTCAGGGGAGAATAGCATGCAAACAGCCCTAACGATGTCAGTGACTCTTGGGGACACAGAGCTGAGAGTGCCCAGAGACTAGGATCATCTCTCTCCACGCACTGCAATCAGGGAGGCCCTTAGGCAAGTGACCCTGGAGCTGAGCTCCGAGCTTAGGGTTGGTTGAGTTGCAAGGAGAAGCCACCTTCTCTAAGAAAAACCCGGTTGAGACAAAGAGGAGGGAGGCTGAATATTAGAGAAATACAAGGAACCTTTGGAAGCAAAGAGCAGGACCTTCCCCGGGAGCGGGGCTATCGTCAGGACCCCTGCCCTCCTCTGTCAGTGTCTGCCCTGCTCCTCTTTATGCACCTTCCTGTCCCCACACGACCCAACACGGCTCAACCCTGAGCCTACATGACCACCCCCCCCCCACCCCTTGGCTTCACCGTATAGTTCCCGGTACCTGCGACACTTACCAGCCCATCCCGGCTCTGATCAACTTTGGCCAGGGATACAGCAGCATCTTTACAAAAAGGCCACCTCAGCCCCCACACCCTGCCACAGTGCTGGGAGGGGAGGACTGCATCTCTGCAATGGTTTTGAAGGGGAGTGTGTTACTTTTCTGTGGCTGCTATTACAAATCACCATAAACTTGATGGCTTAAGACAACAGAAATTTATTCTCTCACCATTCTGGAGGCCGGAAGTCCAAAGTCAAAGTGTTGTCAGGATTGTGCCCCCCACCCCCCACCGCAGAGACCTCTGGTTTTGCCTCTTCTGGCTTCTGGTGGCCCCTGGCACCCCTGGGCTTGTGGCAGCATCACCCCAGCCTTTGTCTCCATCTCCACGTGGCCGTCTCCTCTGTTGTTCCCTTGTGAGGACACTTGTCCCTGGATTTAGGGCTCAGCCTAACCCATGAGCCTCTCGGCGTGAGATCCTTAACTCAGTTACAACTGCAGAGACCCTTTTTCTAAATAAAAGTCATGTTCACAGATTCTGAATGAATGTATCATTTGGGGGCCACTATTCCAGCTCCCACAGTGAGAGTCCGACAGAGAAGGGAAAGGAGTGTGTCCCAAGCTGGGGAACAGCACAAGCTAAGGATCATTGCTCAGGGAACAAAGGCATTACACCTGCAGGGCTTGCTGATGGCAACATCGGGGCCCGAGGTTAGGTGGGACCAGACCACCAAAGGCTTTCTGACTGTCACAGGAGCTTTGCCCTTTCGGCAAAGAGGGGGCCACTGATGGTTCTTCAGCAGTGAAGGAGCATCATAAAATGTGTGGTGGGCAGAGCATCCTGGCCACCGCCTGGAGGTGTATTAGAGACAGACAAGAATGGAAGGAGGGAGGTAGTCATTCAGTAAATAGCGACAGAGCACCTACTATGTGCTTTGTTTTACGAGACTTGGAGACTAGCAATGGAGAAAAAGAGCTAAACTGCTGCTGGTCTATTGGGTCTTAAAACTAAAGGAAGGAAAGGAAGAAAAAAAAAAGATTTATCATAGTGCGTACATGTGTGTGTGCTAAGTTGCTTCAGTCGTATCCGACTCTTTGCAACCCCATGGACTGTAGCCCACCAGGCTCCTCTGTCCATGGGATTCTCCAGGTAAGAATACTGGAGTGGGTTGCCTTGCCTTTCTCCAGTTAACTAGAGACAAAAGCTGCAAAGGAAAATAAAGCAGAAATGGGTATAGTGAGCAATAGAAGTTTCCTATACAGGAGATTCAAGGACGACCTCTCAGGTGAGGTAATGTTTGAGCAAAGGCTGAAGGAAGTAACGGAGGAATCCATCAGGTTTCTGAGGAATCCGCATCCTAGGCAGAGGGAATGGTAAGTGCCAATGTCCTGAAGTGGGAACATTCTTGGCAGGTTCAAGGAATGCCAAGGAAGAGAGTATGGCTGGAGGAGAATGAGAAGGGAGAAGCCGTCGGTGAGAGCTTCAGAGAGGAAGTGGGGCCAGATCACACGGGACCTTGCAGGCTCTGGGGAAAACCTGGTGTTTACTCTGAGTAAGATGGAAAGACTTTGGAGCATTTTAAGCTGAGAAACATCATTGGACTTAAGTTAAAAAAAAAAAAAAAAAAAGATTGCTCTAGAGGTGTGTGGAGGGGTGATTAGGGGCCGGGGGAGAGTGTGGTGGAGGGGTACTGTGGTGGTAAGGATGAAGGATGACACTGGCTTGAAATGGGTTGTTAGTGGCGGGGTAGTGAGAAGCGACCAGATTCTGCATGTATTTTAATGGGTTTAAAATTTATTTATTTATTTATTTATTTATTTTTGGCTGGGCTGGGTCTTCCTCGATTCAGGGGGGCTTTCTCTAGTTGCCACAAGCAGGGGCTGGTGTTCATGGCGGTGCCCGGGCTCCTCACTGTGGGGCTTCTCTTGCTGCAGAGCGTGGGCTTCGGGAGTCACAGCTCGCGGGCTCTAGAGGGTGGCCTTGGGAGGTGTGGTGCATGAACTCAGTTGCCCCGTGGCATATGGGATCTTCCTGAACCATGGATCAAACCCATGTCCCCTGCATGGGCAGGTGGATTCTTAACCACTAGATCACCAGGGAAGTCCCTGAATATATTTTAAATGTAGAGTTGGTGCAACTTTCAGATGGATTGCCTGTAGAGAGTAAGAGAGAAAAAGGAATTTTTGAAAAATGACTCCAAGTTTAGGCTTGAGCAACTGGCAAGGTGGGGCTGTCGTTTTCCCAGTTGAGGGCTGCCACGGAAGGACTAGGGAAGGGTTGAGAGGTAGGGGACATACCAGTTATTGGTGGTTTGGGAAATACTAAGTTATGGAATCTTTCTTTGTACCAAGGGCTGTTCTAAACCCCTCAGAGGTATTGATTCCTTTGAAACTCACAGCCACCCCATGAAATGGGCACTATAACCACCCCACTTACAGGTGAAGATGCTAAGGTACTGACAAGTCAATTAACTCACCCAAGGTCCCCCAGTTGGTGAGTTGCTGAGCTGGGATTAAGTCCAGGCGTGTTCCTGACAGTTCCACAGGACTCCCACCAGTTTTCTGAAAGGTCAAAGGGGAGGAGGTGGACAAAGGATTTTTATTTAAGAAAAAAACGCCCAGAGGAGATACTGACTTGCCTCTGCTCAGCCTCCCCGCGGCCCCCACTCTACCAGCAGCCTTCTGCTCATCTTGGAGTCTGTTCTGAGAGCTGGCCGATGATTTCAGGAAATCTTCAGGCCTGGGGAATCACATCCATTCACACTGAAGCAAAAGGTTAATGGGAATGAGAGAGAGGCCTGCATTCAGGACTGATTTTTAATTCTATAATTTTATCTGTTTGAGTTCCATTTAAGTACTTAGAGTAAGTTCAGCAGAGATCTGGGGAGTGGGGGGGCTTGCTTGATTAAAGAATTGGGGATAATTTGTGCCCAGCTTCTTGGCAGCACAGCCAAGCTCCTTTGTTTGGCTTTCACGACCCTGCACGGGCTAAGCCTGCTTATTCACTTTTTATTTCAAAATGTCTAGGATACTGGATGCTATTATGGGCCAGGTAATACTCTGGTTACTTTCACACTCGTTGCTTTATTTCATCCCCACCCTAATCCTGAAGCCTGAATGTTATCACACTTGCAGACAAGGAAACTGAGGCTCAGAAAGGTCACCCTGCCCCCGGTTCCCCACGAGGGCTCTGTGTCCAGTGCTCCTCGGTGACCCCACCTCAGCATGTCTGTCTTGCTCCTCCCCGCGCCACTGCTCCAGCGGCCTCGGCCAAGCTCTGCTCTGCCCCAGCCCCGCGCCTGTGCTCTGCGGGCTGCTCCGCTCAGGCTCTGGCCGTCAGTCAAATCCAAACCCCAAGCCCTGCCCCAGGCCCCTCTTCATCCTCCAAGAAGAGAGGCCACGAGGAAGCAAGAGCACCCCGGGTCCCTTCTGCCAAGAGACGAGGTGTCCGCACACCACGGGAGTCGGGAGCGAGGTCTCCAGCAAGGTTCTATTCTTGCCTGGGAGTCGTCGTCTATTTTTATGCTTTCTCAGGCTAACTGCCAACCCAAAGGTGAGGGGACAGCACGGCCTTACCTGCCGAGGTGACAGGCAGGCAGACTCTCAGGCCTCCCTCCAGATCCACTGAGTCAGACGATGCACTTTAGCAAGACCCCCAGTGGTTCAGAGTGCATGCACCTACTTCGGAAGTGCATTGCTCCGGCTGGTGGGACTCGTGTGTGCCCATGGCTGGCTTCCCAGCTGGGGAGTGGGGTCTTGCCCACAGGTCTGTCTCTCAGGAGGAGAATGACCCCCACTACTCAGGAGGTGACCCCGAGCTGCACAGTGGGCCCTTCAGCTTCTGCTCAGATAGGCCCCTAGGGGTGGTTGTGACCCCCCAGTTCAGTTCAGTCGCTCAGTCGTGTCTGACTCTTTGCAACCCCATGGACTGGAGCACGCCAGGCTTCCCTGTCCATCACCAACTCCCGGAGTTTACTCAAACTCATCTCCATTGGTCAGTGATGCCATCCAACCATCTCATCCTCTGTCGTCCCCTTCTCTTCCTCCCCTCAATCTTTCCCAGCATCAGGGTCTTTTCCAATGAGTTCTCTTTGCATCAGGTGGCCAAAGTATTGGAGTTTCAGCTTCAACATCAGTCCTTCCAATGAATACTCAGGACTGATTTCCTTTAGGATGGACTGGTTGGATCTCCTTGCAGTCAAAGGGACTCACTTGACTTCTTTCCCAGATCTCCCTCTTGTCTGCCCTTGGCACTGGGAGCCCTCTCGGCCCAGAGCAGGGTCAAGATGTTTTCTTAAAACTTCCCGCTCGACTAGGTGAGGGGCTCTGCCCTTCTAAGCAGTGTGGGGGCAGCCGTCACGTGAAGTCGCAGCTGGAAGTTGAATGGTTCAGCATTTCAGCGTTATCTGGCTGTACTTGACCCTAGACGGCTGGCTTCTGTGGACGGTACTCCTGGCCCCAAAGGCGTGAGTAAATAGGTATCTCTCCCTCACAGCTCAGCTCTTTCCCTTATCAGCCTTGGAGCCCCTAATGAATGGGTATGGCTCGGCTGAGTTCACGACTGAGGGATGAGAAAGAAAGCAGGTCCACCGAGCAAGAGGCAGGATGGGAACGCAGATTACCAGCTTCTTAATCACCACGTGGAAGAGAAGCTTCGTGCCTAAAGGGAGCCAAGGATAAAAAAATAATTCGTGCCTTTGGAAAACTTTCAGCAGAGTTTCCTCTAATGAGATAACTGACCACAGAACCCTAGTCTGATTTCTTTATGATCTTTTGTGTTCATTTTTTATGCTCATCAGGAGCCTAAGTGCCAGAGCTCTCACATCCCCCTAGAGATACCTCTCTCCAGGGATTGTGCAGTGCCCATAAATGCATTATCCCCGTGTGTATCTGGAACCACCCTATTCTCCCATTTTACAGATGAAGAAAAGAACAGTACCAACCCCAGGGACTACAGCCAGTAGGAGCCAGTATGCAAAGGTACAGTTTTCTGCATCACCATGTTCTACATGGCAGACCAAATGGGCCATTTAAGAGCTTTTCAGAGCTCCATTTATCAAAGACACGGAGTCAGTCCTTCTAGGAGAACTTGTGTTTTAACTGTAAAAGCATAAGTGCATTTCTAAACAGCAAAAAGCCAGGGGAACGCTGCCTCTCCTTGGGCCTCGGCGCCCACCTCCACCGCCCTGTGGGCCCTTGTGCACAGCACCCAGGCTGCCAGCTGAAGACCAGCAGATGTCACTGTGGAAAGCGAGCCTGAGAAAAGCAAAGCTAACTGCCTTGCAGGGCTCCGTAGTGCATGAACACAGTGATGCTCTTGATGTTTTTTCAGAGGAAGGGGTGTGCAGGCCAAGTCCATGAGGCCTGTGAACTAGCCTCCACCACACAAAGGTCCAATTGAGATGAGAGCATCCATTTCTTTTAGGGAAACTTGTCCTGTGTCAACCATGATCTGGGGGAGAAAAGATACCATATGCCATATGGGCAATTCCCATCTCTCTCTGTCTATCTCTCTCACACACACACCCTCTCTCATGCTCACAAAATCTGGCTATCCTGACACCAAGCAGTAAGAACTCTCTTGTGAGAAACAAGAGTTTCCATCTCTCTCTTATAAACCCAGCTGTGTTAGTTTCCAATTGCTCCTGTAACAAATTACCCCTAACTCTGTGGCTTAAAACAACACAAATTTATTAATTTCTGGAGGTCAGTCTAACATCCAAGATGTCAGCAGGGTTTCTGGGGGCTGTAGGAGAGACTCTTTCCTTGTCTTTCCCAGTTTCTTCCTTTCTTTCTTTGCCTCTCAGTCTGTGGGATCATAGTTCCCTGATCAGGGACTGAATCCAGCCGCTTGGCACTGAACACATGGAGTCCTAACCACTGGACTGCCAGGGAATTCCCACCCAGTTTTCAGAGGGTTCCCGCATTCCCCGTCTGGTGGCCCTCAGCTGGCCATCAATCCCATCACTCTGACCTCTGTTTTCACCGTCCCATTTCCTTCTCCCCCTCTTCGGCCTCTCTCCTGTCTTTAAGGGCCCTTATGATTACATTGGGCCCACCTGGGCAATCTGGGCTAATCTCCCTGTTTTAAGATCCTTATTTTAATCATATCTACCAAATTACTTTTGTTGTATAAAGGAGCATATTCACAGATTCCAGGGCCTCTAGAGGGCTATGAGTCTGCTTACCACAATAGTGTAGGCCTTTGTAAAAGCAGATAACACATGAGATTTATTCATTAGTAACCACAGACATGTTTTTAGTCATTTACATTACTATAAAAGAAAAGCAAGAAACTCCAAGTATAAAAACTGGTACAAAAGTTGAAGGTGAAAGTTGACAAAATGGAAAGGAGGGGAGGGAGAAAAAGAAAATGCAAAACATATCAAGACCAGGTATATAGACAGACAAGGAAGACTTGGAGAGAGAGTGTATGGGAGGAGAAGGCGTGGGAGGTGGGATGGAGAAGAGAGATATGTGCAGGGAGACTGGTGGGGCGGAAAGGTGTTACAAGTGGAGGGAACAGCGAGGACAAAGACCTAAGGACAGGATGGAGCCACAGACGCCTCATCCCTCCTGCTGCTGCGGCTGGTGGTTTGCAGATTGGTCCCCTTTGGTGGACACTGAGCTCTTTGAGAGCAGGGACTGTGACTTCCCTTCTGGGTACCACGAGGGCTTAGCAGAAGACCTGAGCCCTGCAAACCTCACCCAGCCTCCTACCCATTCAACATCCATTCATCATCCATCCATCATCCATGCGTCCTCTTATCCATCTAACGGGGATCTTTACCATTGTGACTAAGATCGCTTGAACAATTGATTCTTAGCCTTGTGAGCCTCTATGTCCTCAAAGATCCTATTCCCGCTACCCTCAAAAGCTGAGAGGGAGGGAGAAGGCCCAGCTCAGGCTGTCCACAGGGGCTCTAGTGCAAAGATTTAAACTCAGGTTTGTTGCTGTTCAGTTGCCCAGTCGTGCCCGACTCTGCAACCCCATGAACTGCAGCACGCCAGGCCTCCCTGTCCCTCACCACCTCCCGGGTGAAGCTGTCCAGCCGTCTCTTCCTCCGATGCCCTATTCTCCTTTTGCCCTCGATCTTTCCCCAGCATCAGGGACTTTTCCGATGAGTTGTGACTTGGCCCTTCAAGAAGCAACTGTCAGATCCGATTTGGGGCATCTGAAGGGGAGACCCCAGCTGCAGTGCCCTGTAAAATGGGGGTTCATCAGTTTCTGGCCTGCAGGACTGCTGGAGGATATGTGGGGAGAACTCCGTGGGGTTAGCTGCTATTCACTGGTAGGTTTAAATTACACATGAGGTAAACTGAGTGTGGCCTTTTATGTATAAATGGCCTTCATGATTCAACTTTATTCTAAAAAGGATTTGAGGAAGCTTAAAATATATAAGCTAATGTAAGATGATAACCTATAAATAATCAAGGAAGTCAGAGAAAAGCAGAAAATAGAGAGGGGAAATCAGATCATATCCAGGGCAATGAGGCCCATGGGCTCACATATGCTGCCTGAATGTGGGCTACCACTGTGACTCTGAGCTTTCTATAAAATGAACTCCCTTCAAAGTTTTAGAAGTCTCTTTTTGCTTTATGATATACATGTAACATAAATATCCTCTCACAGGGAAAAGGTCTCATTGCTTGGAGAGCTTTGTCACAGCCCGCCTGCACCCAGCTCTCAGACAATGCCCTTCAGTCTTTGGGAGGAAGCCCAGGGGTCAGTCAGCTTAAGAAGAGCAGAATGTGGGCACTTATTCTTTGCAGCCCCAGCAGATGGATGGATGCATGGATGAATGGATGAATGATGGTTGGATGATAGATGGTGGATACATGGATAAATAGATGGATGGATGGATAGATAGATGGATGAATGGTGGTTGAATGATAGATGGTGGATACATGGATAAATGGATGGATGGATGGATAGATGGATGAATAGATAGATGGATGAATGATGGTTGGATGATAGACAGTGGATACATGGATAAATGGATGGATGGATGATGAATGGATGCTGAATGGGTAGGTGGATGGATGACAACAGTGGAAAGAGCCTGAACCTACCTGCCTATGTGCCTGGACATCATGTACCATCTTGTCTCCATCCAGAATCAGGCCAACCCCCTCCTGGATCAGAGGGACCCAGCTGTCAAAGTTCTACAAGTGTCCGGGGTCCACCCAGTGTCTGGAGCTGAGGATGTGCATGGAATGGGAGGCTTTAGGAAAAGAGATCATGTTTTCAATCTTGCTTTTAAATTGTTGTTCTGAGTATGCCTTCTTGTTTCCTTTCCTGCCTCCACCTGTACAACAGACAGGCCCTGGGTATGGGTGGGTCTCCCAGGCAATTCTGCCATTAGCCCCCGGGCTGGGAGTGTCCTGGTGTTTGTTAGGTGATGGGGAACCAGCCATCCCATGCCCTGCCCAGAAGTCTGCCCAGTAATGAAGCCTTAATAAGGTGGAAGGGCAACTGAGCTGTGCTTGGGATCTGAGCCTCCCCAGGACTTGGAGAGGTCACTACAATTCTCCCAGCCCAGGTTTCTCTGAGTCTGAAAGTTTTCATGGTGAATAAGAGCCAGACTGCCAGAGTTGGAATCTCTGCTTCTTACTAACTGTGTGACCTTCAGCAAGTTATCACACTTCTTTGTTCCCCAATTTTCATCAATAAGCCTATCACTTATCTCCAAGATTTGTAATGAAGATAGAATAAGCTAATTCATTTGCAGCAATGGACATAGTGCCTGACCCACTGTAAGCAACTCATTGAAAGTAATGTAAGATGGGTAAAACCAGAATTGCCTTGCTCACCTCTTGCTGCTGCTGCTGCTAAGTCGCTTCAGTCGGGCCCGACTCTGTGCGACCCCATAGACGGCAGCCCACCAGGCTCTGCCGTTCCTGGGATTCTCCAGGCAAGAACACTGGAGTGGGTTGCCATTTCCTTCTCCAATGCATGAAATTGAAAAGTGAAAGTGAAGTCGCTCAGTCGTGTCCGACCCTCAGCGACTCTATGGACTGCAGCCGTCCAGGCTCCTCCGTCCATGGGATTTTCCAGGCAAGAGCACTGGAGGTTTGCGGTAATACTCGTTCGTTCACGCAATAGATTATTGATCATTTTCTACATCCCCCACCTGGAACTAGGACCTGAAGGTGAGCTGCCTGACTTTGGGAACCCTTTTGTGAAAGGATTTTGCAAACTGCAAGCTTATACAGATAGACAGAGGACTGTGCTTCAGTCCCTGAAACAGACGTCTTCAAAACACAACCAGCAACACAACCTTCTTCAACCAGAGTTTAGGCAGCACCCCAGTTCAGGAAGCAGTGCAAGCAGGGCGGCTCTGGCAGGATAGACGGGGGTGTAGCAGGAGGCAAATCCTGCTGGTCCGCTGGCTCTGTTCCTCTCTGCTCCAGCCCCCGCACCTGGTGGCCCATAAGGCACCTTCCAGAAACCCCTTGGCTGCTCCAAGCACAGATGAAGCCCTCTGATTTGGAGTGGTTTGTGTCTTTCTTTTGGCTCGCACAGATCTCTCTCTCTAATGAATGTATTTTTTGAGCACTTTTCTGTTGACAGTAAAATAATGGCAAAGTACAGAGTTCTCGTATACCCCCATGTCCCCCGCCTCCAACCCCACAACCTCTCCTGTGACCAGCGTCCTGCACAGATGGTGCATTCGTTACAGTGCCTGCACTGATACAACGTGATCACCCCAAAGTTCTAGTTTACAATGGGGTTCGCTCTCTTTTAAACACACTCTCTTGCCAGCTTCCTGATAGCTCCATTGGTAAAGAATCTGCCTGCCATGCAGGAGACCCTGGTTTGATTGCTGGCTCAGGAAGGTCCGCTGCAGAAGGGAAAGGCTACCCACTCCATTTTTCTTGGACTTTCCTTGTGGCTCAGCTGGTAAAGAATCCACCCACAATGCAGGTGACCTGGGTTTGATCCCTCGGTTGGGAAGATCCCCTGGAGAAGGGAAAGGCTACCCACTCTAGTGTTCTGGCCTGGAGAATTCCATGGACTATACAGTCCATGGGGTTGCAAAGAGTCGGACACAACTGAGCGGCTTTCACTTCATCTGTCAGCTTGGTGGGAGCATTTCTGGATGCTGGCGTCCAGGGGCACGCAGCTCCGTGGCTGGGCAGCAGAGCTCATGCTGAGTCGGGGTGTCTGCTGTGTAGCCGTGGCTTTCCTGTTCTCCTGAGTCTCCATCTGGAACCTCCGCCAGCACCTTCTATACAGCAGATGCTCAAGCCCTCCAGGCCACAGTGAGGATTATGGTCAGGACTTGCCCCAATCCCTATGTGCCCTCTGTTTTCTGGAACTTCTCCTTAAAGACCCTTCTGGCCACTATAAAACTTTTGTTTTTAATATCCAACAGGATCCTCTACTTTGTGACTTTTGGGCCACCTCCTGTTCCATTCCTTCATCCTCAAAATACTGCCCAGAGGAGAGACAGACTGTGGTGGAAGCACCAGATGGCTGTGTGCTCTCAACCGAGGCAAGCTCTGAATGGGCAATTCGTAGTCATCGTCTGAGACACTGGGGCCGCTAGTGCCCCCTTGACTATTCTGGCTGACTTCCCTCGACAGTAAATATATACAACAAGCGCATGTGTGTGCTCACACACACACACGCACACATATACCCTGAGTTTTTTAGCATTTAAATGGATTTGCACTCATATTCAAACTCTGCTTAGCTAACTTTTGTAAGTCCTCTGTGCTTCTAGTTCCTCATCTGTAAAATGGGTACAATCATAGTACCTCTTCATAGGGCTGTCATGAAAGTCAAATAAGATAATACAGGGAAAGCTCTTAGGACAATGTGGGGCACTGCATGACTATTCAGTAAATGATGGCTGTTGTTTTTGCACTTACTGTTATTACAAATCCAATATTTATATATATTATAATATATATGTATTTTATATAATATAGCATATATCTATAATACTTTATTATATTAAAATTTTCTGAGACAAGCAGTGCTCTAATGAATCAGCTCAGCAGCACTGAAGATAGCAATGGAATGATCCACGTGTCTATCACCCAGAAGCCTAGTTGCAACAGTTTTCATGTACTGAGTCCCTGAGATGTGCCAGTTGATGTGCTTTGAATATTATTTCACTGCATCTTGGCAAAGCAACCACTAGAGTAGGCTTGGTTTTTTGTTTTGCCTTTCGGGAAACTAAACCCATAGGCCCTTTGGCTGGAGGCTCCAGCTCCCTCAGTGCCAGCTATTGGGAGACCCTGTCCTCTGCCAGTCCCAGCCCACCCCTGTCCGCAGAACGCTGGCCTCTCTGCCAGCATGCTCCCTGAGCTGTTTGCTTTCATACTCCCCCTTTATCTGACAGCCCACACACAGCTCCACAGCTCGGGGGGGCGTCTCCCCAGGCTACAGAATTTTTACAAGCAGCGCACAGTGGAAACATTGGCAGGCTTTTTTTCCCCCCTTTTTATTTTCCAAAATACAGCCCTACACCCTGTGTGTGTCCACAGTTAGGCCTATGTGTCCTTCTTGGTGCTCAGAAGCTCAGCGCGTGTGGCATCTGGCTGTCTATGTGTGTGTATTTTAGTGTGAGCCCACCTCTGTTTACCAGTATGCAAAGAAAACCATTTCTGCCTTTTGGGGTGTGTGAGTGTGAGTGTGTGTGAGTGTGTGTGTGTGTGTGTGTGTGTGTGTGGTGTTTGTGGAGCTCTGGGCGGCTCTGCCTCCCCCAGGCAGTGTCCAGAGGCTCACTTTCCCCTGCGTGTGTGTGTGTGTGAGCCTGTGTACATGCCTGCGTCTCTCCCAAGGGTGTCCAGAGACACGTGTAAACTATCCTTCACTCGTGTTGTTGAGACTCTCCTAGGATACTTTGGCCCGGCCAAGCAGGGAGAGCT
Source organism: Cephalophus harveyi (assembly GCA_006410635.1). NCBI lineage: Eukaryota > Metazoa > Chordata > Mammalia > Artiodactyla > Bovidae > Cephalophus > Cephalophus harveyi. The sequence goes on from SJYT01059113.1 coordinate 524,901, forward strand.
GGGCATGGGAGTGTTTAGTCTGGAAGGCGGGCGGCCGGGCAGCAGAGACTCCCGGTGGAGCACCCAGGCGGCAAGCTGGACCCCAGGGCCCCTGCAGGGCTCTGGATGATGGGGTGGGGGTGGGGGACGTGTTCCAGGGCCGCGTCTGGGATCCACGGTGCTGGGTGTGGCTGCTTGGGCAGCGCTGGGCTCAGGATGGTTCCTCTAGCCTGAGGACTGAGCCGGCTCTCGGCCAACCCCAGCCTCGTGGAGACAGGTTCCTTATTGTTCTTATTTTCCTTTTCTTGTTTTTTTTTTTTTTTTTTCAGTCCTCAGAAGAATAGGTTTTCATGCTGAATTGAAGCTGGATTAGCACGGGCATATAGAAAGAGCTAAGTCGTGTCCGACTCTTTTGTGACCGCATGCGCTGTAGCCTGCCAGGTTCCTCTGTCCATGAAATTTCCCACAACTCTCCCAGAACTGGAGTGGGTTGCCATTTCCATCTCCATTAGATCTTCCCTACCCAGGGATCGAACTCGCGTCTCCTGCGTTGCAGGCAGAATCTTTACTGCTGAGGCACTGAGGAAGCCTGTATAGAAAGAGCATGAGGCTTTGGTGCCCTGGTTCTGTCATATGCTAATCATAATATTGAGACGGGAACAGTTACTGAACTTCTGCCTCAGTTTCCCCCCCTGTGAAGTAAGTATAATAGCATTACATTGCAGGCTTTTTCAAGAGCCTAAACCATAAAATCTGTGGAGACCACCTCACAGATTCTCTATCCCTTTTCAGTCCTCTTGTCTCTGTGGAATTTTCTGGGTAACAGCTTAATGACGGGAATAGCAATGCAATGCTATGAATTTCTAGGAACAAAGCTTTTTATTTTATGACCTAGTTGAGGGGCAGAGAGGAGGGCTTAGCTTCCCAAATATTTTCTTTTCACTGGCTTAAACCTTCATATTTCACATTAGTCAGTGTTCGAGGGCATTTAAGGCAGCTGGAGGAGGGGGAGGACGGACTTTCTGCAGAAAGCATGTACCTGCCTCCCCAACAGGAGCAGGTTAATGAGCAGGGATCCGGGATATCCCGGGCGCATCAGCTATTAGCAGGCTGGCCATGGGGGTAGCAGGTTGCTTCATTCCTGCATGGTGCTTGGACACTGTTTTAGGCAGTGTAGACTCCTTGCTAAACAAGACAGATACGGGTCCTGCCCTCAGGAAACTTCCAGGTTTTTGTGTGGAGATAGAAAGTAAACACAGGAACCAAGGAAATGCATACTAGCTAACTTCTAGGACATGAAAAAGGTTAAACATGGGCATTGTGATAAAGAGTGAATAGTGACATGTGGGGTGCATGCATGCTTTGTCGCTTCAGTCGTGTCCAACTCTTTGTGACCCCACGGATTGTAGCCCACCGAGCTCCTCTGTCCATGAGGATTCCCAGGCAAGAATACTGGAGTGAGTTGCCATGCCCTCCTCTAGGGGATCTTCTTGACCCAGGGATCAAACCCGTGTCTCTGACATTGGCGGGTGGATTCTTTACCACTGAGCCACTGGGGAAACCCTGAGATGTGGGATACCACTTACAAAAGGTGGCCCTAGGAAAGGCCTCCCCGAAGAGACAGCTTTGGTCCAGACCTAAAAGATAAAAAGACAGGGAAACAAAGATCTGGGACAGGAGGCAGGGGTAGGGAGAACTTCTAAAGTCTTCTTCCTCTCCAGTGCACACACCCAAGTCCTTTCAGTAGCTAGTGAGTGCCTGTGCGATCTGACTTGCTGCTGCATTGCTGTCCCCAGATCTCCAGCCACACTGGCTCACATCTGCCTCAGGACCTTTGCACCTGCTGTTTGTTCCACCTGGAGTGCTCTTCCCACAGATATCCACATGCCTAGCTCACGCCCTCCTTCAAGTCTTGCTTAAAAGTCAACTTTTCAATGGGCTTCAGACTCTCCTTTTACCCTATGCTATTTTCTAGCTTACTCTGTAATTTATTTATTTATTTTTGTATTTCTCTCACTCCTGGATGATAAGAACCATGAGGGTGGGTGTTTTTGTCTGGGTTTATTTGTTGATGTAAATAAGTACCTAGAACATTGCCTAGAGCATAGCAGGTGTTTAATAAATACTTGCTGGATGGATGCATGGGCCCCTGGGGACTCAAGGCCAATCCTCATCACTAGAAGAAGCAGCTGGTACAGAATGAGTCTCTCCCATGGGTCTGGCCATGGGAGAGCCAGGGGAGAGTCTCTCCCTGTGGTGATGGGGAGCCCCAGATTTGACATGAAGATGAGGGCCAAAGGGAAAATTAGCTGAGAAGTCCTGAGTCAAGTTGGGGAGAACAAGGATCTGAGGGTAGGTACTTGGGTACCCCTGAGGATGATGAGAAACCTGAGAAGGGGATACAGGGGAAACTTTGGGATACAGGAGGAGAGAGACCCATCTCAGCTAAAGCTCAGGGGTTGGGAAAGGATGGAAAGACCCGCCAGTACCAACACACATACCCAGACACACATGCCCACATTCTTATAATGTGGTCCCAGGGCTCCATGCACAGAAGCACAGTGATGCTTCTCACAGACCTGAGTTCATATTCACCTCTGCTCCTTACTCGCTGTGTATTCTGGGGTAAGCTACTGAACAGATCTGTGCCCTGTCTCTGATGCAAGGCTAAATATTCCTTACTTCACAGGAGTATTGTCGGGGTGATAACTTCATTATTAAACACATCGGCTTTGAAATCAAGTCCAAATTCAAATCCTGGTTTCAGTTTTTATGAGCTGTGTGTCCTTTGGAAAGTGACTTAACCTCTCTGATCCTCAGTTTCCTTAAATGCAAAATGAGACTAACATCAACCTTATAATAGAGTTATGGCGATGAAATGAGACAATCAATGGAAAGTAGAATATATGCCGCATATGACCTGAAAGGACCCAGCACAAGGCCTGGCACATTGTAGGGGTGCATGAAGAAGGGATGCGTGAAGAAGGCGAGACTGGCTAAAGTGTGTAGGATCAGCTAAGGACCAAAAGACTCGTGCGTGTGCTGGGCCAGGGCTCTGTCAGCTCGGGGTCCGTGCTGGCCATGGGAGTGGAAGGTTTTCTGTGGTGAAGTCCCCTGGTCACGGGCCATAGGGGCTGCAATGCTGACCTCATCGGTACCAGAGAAAGGAAGCAACTTGTGCAGAGGACAGTGTGCCCTGGACTTTTATGCAAGGCTCTTTCCCAAGTGGAGGGTTAATCAGAATTGTCTCCAAGGTCCCTTGCCACAGTGACAGCCCACCTTTCCAGGGCTTTCCAGAGGGTAACTGGGAGCAGAAGGAAGCCTGGTGAGAGAGGGGCTCCTCATGGGGTGAGGAGTCTCCCATCAGGCTCCTGTCTGTGCCCTGAGGATGGCGGCCAGATGGACAGCTCGTCCTGCCTGCAGGGTGACAGCTTGGGCTCCGGAGCCGGGGCACCGAGGTTCCCATCCCCCACTGCCTGTGCCATCTGAGACGGGTCCCTTAACCCGAGCCTCTTTCCTCTTCTGCAAATGAGATAATGGTAACTCGTGGCTACGGAGGCTGTGGGGAGGTGGAAATGAGTTTACTCCTGTGAAAAGCTCTGCGTGGGGCTGGGCTGGCACAGGGCAAATGAGCCGTGAAAATGAACGCGGGTCCCTCTCCTCACGCCTGGGGAGAGTCTCCTGTTGCTGACACCCTTGGAGCCGGTGCATCTCCCTCCCACTCAGCCCCTGGGGTTTTGGCTCCCTGGATGCTCGCTGACCTGGTCAGGAAGTGCCTTGCAGCCCGAGGCAGCCGGGGAGTTGGACTCGTCAGGCGGGAGAGGCGCCAGTGGACATTATGTTCCTTCCCAGGAATGGGAAATCGGGAATGTTCTTGGGCAAGGAACAGGGCTCTGGGGCGAGCACACCGGGAACATCCACTCCCCCTCCTGTGGCGCTCCGAACCTCGCTGGCCCTGCTGGGTTCTGTGGGGGAGAAAGACACATCACAGGGGCAGCCAGGGGCCCCCCTGCGTGGGGCCCCTAGTGCATCTGTGCACACCCTTGCAGAGTATACAGTCCCACACGTTCACAAATAACCCCACAGCCCTGCACACACACAGTGACACACTGACAGGCAACCTCAGATACGTGTTCCTAGGTCCACACCCGCATGGCTACATGCTAATTTCTATTCATTTGTACACATGGAACCCACAGGTGCTGAAGTTCTGGCCCCATGTGCATGCACTGGCATATATACACAGGATATAATAACTTAATCATTTCCATCATTTACCCACACTCACGGCTTCCCAGGTGGCTCAATGGTTAAGAATCCGCCTGCTAATGCAGGAGACACAAAAGACACAGGTTTGATCCCCGGGTCAGGAAGATCCTCTGGAGTAAGAAACGGCAACCCACTCCAGTATTCTTGGGACAGAGGAACCTGACGGGCTATAGTCCACGGACTCGCAAAGAGTTGGACACTACTTAGCGACTGAGTACACACTCATACTCAAAAATGCACTTTTACCCACACAATCTTATAGGTATTGATACCCATGAATATACAGGTGACTGTGCATGCCATAAACATGCACACACCTCTAACCATGTACACCAAAGTCCTCAGCCGTTTAGCCTTCTGGAAGCATCCGTTACTGTACTCTCCAAATACAGCAGCTCAAGCCCTGTCACTGCCGCGCTGAAGCACCCTCTCTCCAGCATCGCCAGCATCAGCTGCTCCCTCCACGGTGCAGCCGTCTTCCTGGCCTTACTCCAAGCACCAGAGGCTAGGACCCTCCTTCCAGTGCTCATCTCCATTCCCAAACGTCACTGCCATGGGACCTCGTGGCCACCAGGCTTTTGTGGAAAATAAGAGTGGGCAGAAGACAGATCTTTTTACCCAGAAACCAGGTGACAATTCTCCGTCTCTGCAGAGTGCACTCCCTGCCTCTTTGGGGTTCTGTTTTAATTGCCTTTGCACACCCCTCTTCCTCATCACTCTGAGTCCTTTCCCCCCAGCCTAGCCCCCCAGCCTGCACTCATCAGACCTCTGCAGCTCTCAGGGATCTAAGCCCAAATGTCCCTTTGGACAGAGTAGTTTAGTCCTCTCTTGTTTCTCCTTCCCCTCTTGGGCCAGGAACCAAAGAGGCCCATTAAGACATTTTCCTAGGCAACAACAACTACTACGGCTAACAATGTTAGTAATAAAGCTATGTCAGAAAAACTCCTCTGAGTTAATTGTATCTTTCTCCTAAAAGGCAGAGTAGCTTCTGTGTTTGATGTTAACGGTATTTTTTCTTACAGGGACATCACACGCATATACATACACACACACACATGCACCCAGCTTTTTAAAGGAATTAATTTCCTTCTTACTGCTCTACCCCCCACTTCCCCCTCCCATCATTAGGACAGTTGTTGGAAAGGAGGAAGCTGAGCCCCCAAAGAGATCCCCGAATGGCAGGGGCGGGGCGGTGGGGAGGGCAGGATGGAAAGCTCCTGGTAGGAAGCTGGGCAGGGAAGACTGGACTGGTCCCAGTTTTGGAAGGCCCCCTGTGTTCACTGAATCGTACCCTGCACTTCCCTGTCTCTCTGCCTTCTCTCTGCACCCTGGTTTGTGAGGCAATCCTGGTGCCCCTGTTGGTCTCCCCAGCTCTTTGGGAATTAGGGCCCATGTTTTCCCAACTTTGGGTCTCAAATATACCCACACAGCTTAGTGCAAAGAATGCTCAATAAATTACACATCTTTATCTTTAGCTTTCTGTATCTACATATCATTAATATTTATATCGTCTATATCTATCTGCATAGTAGTTTAGAGCAGATAAAAAAGGCTGCCTGGCCCAGCCAAAAATCCTTGGCCTGAACAGCAGAAAGCCTGATTTCTGCTTCTGCCTCTACCCCTCCCTGGCTTTTTGACACTGAATAGATCATTTAGTTTCTCTAGATCTCTCATTCTTCGTGTGCGAAGAGTTGAACGAGAACGGTGGTTTTCAAACTGGATTCCGTGGAACCCTAGGGTTCCAGGAAGCTGCTATGGCAGGAGCAGGGCAGGAAGAGAAGAGGGCAGGGGCTGACGGCAGGCTCTCACTCCTTGGCGTGCAGCTCCTCCTGGCCCTTTGTTATCTACTAAGTTTTCACTCTATTGCATTTAAACAAAGGGTCCTATTGTTTACAAAAGAAAAAGTTTATAAAGCACTGGCCTAGATGCTTTCTGAGGGCTTTTCCAGCTTCGAGGAGATAGGATTTCTCCCATTTCACCCCAGAAAGTGCCCTTGTAAGGAGAAAGCAAAACCAGTTCTTTCTCTCTGGGTTTAAGGCTAGCTTTCCTTTTGTTTCTGGAGTCACCACCCACCTTTCACCTTCCTCCTAAGACTGGGGTGTTCATATCACACACCCCCACCTTACCTCTACTTCCTCAGACAGCAGATGAGGACACTCCCAGGGTTTAACAAGACAGTTGTATTCAGCAAGTGGTGAATGCAAAGCCCCAGCATAGGAGGTGGTATCTGAACAGTGACCTCTGAGCGGTGGCTTTGGTGACGGCCAGCGTCCCAGGAGACGGCTGTGCCCCTGGGCATCACGCCTGGCTCGTGGCTGGGGATGGCAAGCTGGGGGTGTAGACTGCTCCGTGCTGAGGAATCAGTGTGCTGTGAGGCATCTAATTAGCCATCATCTTCCCAGGAGACAGCTCAGTTGTGTAATTTTTATTTCTATATTTTACACACCCTCCATCAGCAAGAGAGACTCGGGCCAACCTTTCACCAGCTTCATTGTTTGCTTGCCTTCCAGCTGTGCCAATTACCCCCTTCTCATCTTTCCACGGTTCCCACCCACCAGGGAACATGCCTGCTGGCGGGCAGGGTTGGGGTGCGGGGAATAGCTTTTGCATGTTTCTTTAAAGACCCATCTCCAAGACCAGCACACTGAGAACAACTGTGTTGGATGGATTTGCTGTCTGGTTCGGAGGTGGGGGTTGTCCGTGACGGCATACCCTCCATGTACCATCTGTTCGTAGGCAGAGACGTGGTGTGGTGTGAAAGATACTAGGTTTGCCATCAAACAGGAGCCATCATTTTCTAGCAATCTAATTTACCTCTCTAAGCTTTAACTTCCTTATCAGTTAAATCAAGACCCCAATACCTTGTATCATGAGGCTATTGCAAGCTTCTGTCCTTCAACACATATTTATTGGGTTCCCCTGGATGAAAGAATGTTTGTGGTAGAGGTTTGCAAACTGAAAAGTGCTGTCTGGATAGGAGTTGTTTTCATCATTGCAGTCTGTCGTTGATTATCGCAGGGGCTTTTATCAGGTTTAGATTATCCAGACTCATTACTGTGAGATTATCAGACCAGCCAACCTCTCCCCGCCTGCTGTTGCCTGTTTTAGTGGTTTTCATCTTGGTCAGTCACAGAGGCTGATTCCTTGGAGGAAGCCCAGTAGGGAGAGACTACATCCTGAAGCTATTATTGATGGCAGTTTTTTTCGATTCCATTAGGATATGCATTTGACCTCTTTCTTACTTAGTAAACAGAATGGGCAGTGCTAGGCTAGAAATCATGGGTTCTATAAAGAAATACAAGCCCAGGTCCCTGACTTCCACACACTCCATGTAACTGGGAAGGCAAAGATCCATGTGCTGTTTAGCAAGCACCATTTCTATGAGCAAGGTACTTTGCCAAGTACAATAACCCATATGCTTCTCATCCAAACCTGTTAAATGGATATTATTAGCCCCACTTTGCAGATGAGAAAACTGATGCCCAGAGATCTTATCACTTGTTATAAGGCCACACAGCTAGTAAATCGTATAGCCTGAAGAAGCTGCCTGCCTTTGGCACTGGACGGTGTGCCATGTGTCTACCTCCTGCTCTGGACTCTGAGCTCCTTGTGGGCAGAAGCTGCCACTATATCTGCTCATCACCATGCCTGGCAGAGGCCCCTCCTGAGATGCCAGCCCCTGAGCTAGCTCATTCTGTACCCCCAACTCCTCCCAGCCTCTCCCCACACACCTCGCCTGCTCGTCACATCCCAGAAGGACTTCGGCCTTCCTGATCTCCCTGCCAGCAGTTCAGGGCCCTCTGCTCAGCTGCCAGGTTGCTGAGGCAAGTGAAGGCTCTGACCGGGGCCTGGGGCTCCTGGCTGTACTCCTGGATCTGTCTCTGTCTCCCCAGACAGAGGGGGCGGTCCCTGGCATTCAGGGCCCCGGGCCCTCACCTGCCAGCAGGGCTGGGGGGATGCTCAGCCCGCCAGGCAGCTGTGCCGCTCACAGCTGCCAGTGAAGATGGAGCCCGGGAGGCCTGGTCAGCGGTTGCCTGGGAGTTGAGAAATGTGCTGGCTCCAGCCTGGCTCCCTCATCTGAGAAATCAGGGGAACCTGACCCAACAGCCCGCTGTTTTGTTTCCGCAGTGTCTGGGGCAGCTGCGCAAATCAGGCCTGCCTGACAGAGCCGGGGCCAGGGAGAAGCAGACTGTTCCTTCCCTCTCCTCTAAGGTCCGTGTTCAACGGATCGCTGCCAGGGGAGGCATTCTGAGTGCTCTGCTCGGGCCAGGGCTGATGTGCAGGGGCCAGGCCTGAGGCGTCATGGAGCAACCAGGCGTGTCTGGCTTCGGCCTTTGGCCCCCTGAGGTACGTTGGGAGGATCCCTGCCCAGAATTCGGGTGGGTCTGGTTTGGATTCCTGCCCTGCTGCTTGTAGCTGTGTACCCTTGGACAAGTCCCTTGACTTCTCTGAGCCAAATGTGGATATTAGCAGCAAACTTAGAGCGTGGCTGTCAAGATAAGACTCTCTGCAATAATATATTTAAATTGCCTGGCACATAGTAGATGCTTCATAAAAGTACGTTCCTTTTTCCTTCCTCACCAGGCCGAGGTTTCCTTTCCCTTGTCCCTCATCTGTGTCTACAGCACAACAGAGAACCCAAAGCTCTGGCTTCTATATCGACCACTGTCCCGAAGTCTTGCCTTGTAGGTTTTCCTACGACCTGGGCTGCTGCCCACATTGGCCCACATTGTTCTCAGCACACGTGGGAGGAAGGCAGCATTATGTAAGCATATCGGTTATGATCACAAATCTATATGTGATCGTCCACAAACCTATGTGTTAACTCACTCCACTGATTCATCCATTTATTAAAAACAAAAAACAACCTTCACTCAACTTTTCCTCTGAGAAAGGCCCTATTCTTCACCCCAGGAATAAGACACAGTCCCTGCCCAGGGTCTACTAACGGGAAGAGTTGAAAAGTGAAGAGAGAAAGAAATTCCACGGGCTAGGTACACCAGCAGAAGCAAAGCACCGAATTCTAGGACACTTCAGAGATGAGTCCTCACTCAGCTTGGAGAACTAAGGTAGTCCTCCCAGAAGAGGTGGTGTCAGAGTACCGAAGGATAATTAGAGATTTTCTAGGGAGAAAATTAAGGGAAATTTTCAGGGAGAATTATTACAGGGAGAGAGAGTACGCACACACAGGCCTATTGGCTAAGAGAACGTGCCCATATGTTAGAGTTCATGAAGTGCTACAAAGAACTTTCAAAATCTCTGTGACTTTATACAAGGAAAGAATGTTTCTTGCTTATGCCATGGTCCAGCACTGGTATTCCTGGTCAGATGGCTCTAGATGGCTCTCTTTTGTGCAGTGATTCAGGGATGGAAACACTCTCCATTTCTGATTCTGCCATCCTTTATAGCCTTAGAATCAGCCACTTGTAGCCATGAGCCCAGGAGGGGAATGAAATGACTTTTGGTGTATACATAGTAGTACCTCCATCAGCCTGCATGAAGAATTTCTAGGGGTTAAAGAAAGTTGGAACAAAAGTTGAGCGACAAGGAGTGGTGAGACCATGGCTGTACTACAGACAAGACCAGAATGTGTGGGTGATATAGACAAGCTCAGGAGTTCTGATTTCTATCCTGAAAGTTGTGCAACATCATCAGAGATGTCTAAATGGGGAACTGCCATCATCAGATCTGCTGTTTTAGGTGAACGACTCCAGCTGCAGGGTGGAGGGTAAACTGGAGGGAGAGAGACTGGAGGCAGTAGGACCAGTCAGAAAAACATTCTAGTAACCCAGGCCATCTTCCCTAAGGATGGGTGAGCGGTGGCGATGGGGAGGGAGAGAGCGCAGTGTTGTCCTGAGAGGCAGTCTGGGTCATGGATTGGAGTCTGCTTGGCAGCAAAGCTTCAGATAGCTTTTGGGTTCATGTCTAGTGCAATAGCTAATTGAACCTCATGCTCATGAAATTACAGTCAATACAAAGCAGCTTATTTGAGCTCTGTGTCTCCACAAGCCTGCAGCTCATCCATTAGGGACCTGGTCAATAGATTTGGTCAGTGCAATTGCTAGTTTTCGGAGAAATTAGAAATGGTGGCGGTGCTCTCCCAACATCTATGTGTTTCTGTTTGCACTCTTTTCTTCACGTCCACTTCTCCACACTTTTGTCTCCCTTAGGGAAGCAAGGATGTGCCTAAGTATTCATGGGGAAAATGGAGATTTCCTTACCCTTGGAAAGGGGCCCTGGGTGTGTGGCTCTCTATGTTCCCCGTCTTCCCAGTGGCCCCACATATAACTCAGGGTGTCCAGGAAAGGACCCTAATGGCCACAAGGTCTTGAGCCCGGGGGGCTGCCAGCTTGCCTCACACTGTGAGAGAGAAGGGATTCAAGTCTCTGCAGGCAATTCTTTGCTTGGAATCTTAGGAGTGAGTTCTATGATCTTTGAGTCTCCTCTCACTTACTCAGAAGGATGCTGGAACTTTGGGCTACCACACAGCTTGCAGGTTAATATACACAATCTAGCTGGTCCAGATACACTTGGTATATAGACCCACACCTCGTGAAATGTGGCAGTGAGTTTCCTCCTAAAGGGAGCTTCAGTGCCAGAAGTTGAAAATATTTAACTGGGCCAGATGTGCTCCCAGCGTAGCACATCAGTTCCAAGTTAAGACTTCCACGAAGGAGCTAATGAAAGTATCTCTGAGTCTCTTTTCTGCTCCATTCAAGAACTGTGGTGTGGTCTCTGGCCTTTTGAAGGACCGTCAGCTTCTTCCTGGACTGACCGCTAGTCTATGTGTTCACTGACTACTGACTGGCCTTGCCTCTACTTCCAGTCTCTGCACGCTCTCTCCAGTCCCAGTTGACCTCTGTGCTTGCAAGCCCCTGACGCCTACCCTCCTCAACATTTCCTGCCAGTGCTAACACATGCAGAATGTTTTGAGCTCCTTCATAGCTACTGGCAGTTTTCTCCTCTTGGTTTTTGGTGACTTCTTAGGTTAGACTAGTAAACTGGTTTTTCTATCAGATAGATTTCTGACTAAGTCATTATTTCTGTAATTTATTGAACAATTACACAAGCATTCTATATATGTTGTCTTATTAGATCCTGAGAATAACTGTGGGAGGTGCACTTGTAACAGACACCTACAGGATGGTCTGCCTGAAGCCTCTTTTTCTAGGAATCCCTTTCACAAATCCATACAATTTCAGTAGAACCTACTAGATTTCTATCTGGCCCCTCCCGTTCGGACCCATGTGATTGATCCCAGGGAGCATTTGTCAAAGGCCGGAACAATCATTCCCTTTGGTGGGAAGTTTCTCTCGCAGGGTCTGAACAGTAATAAGCAGAACAGCGGGCCCTTCATAGCCATGCTTTCTACCACACGAACCAAAACAGCAAGCTTTGAGCTTGAGAAAGCAGAACTGGGCAGAAGCAGTAATGTGGTATAGAAAACAGATGGGGTGGAGAAAGGCCGAAATTCAAAGGCTCAATTTGCCAGTTACTAGTCATGTAGTTTAGATCAATAATATAATACTAATGCTAGTATTATACTATCCAATATTATTGAGTCCTTACTCTGTATCAGACACCATTCCAAACACTTTACATGCAGGCTTATCTGTCCTCACAAAAACATAAGATAGTTTCTGTTATTAAGTCCAACTTTTTTCCCATGAGGACACTGAGGCCCAGCATGATTTATAATTTGCCCAAACATACACAAGTGGTTGGGTGCATCTCTTGAGCCTCAACTTAACTCATGTTAGAAAAGCGTTAACAGTCTGAGACTGTCATCCTTAGCAAGATCTGTTCGCAAGGTTGGCCCTTGTCTGCTGGATTTCCAGAGGGTTCCTACCATTCCCCAATAAGGATGGTACACTATGCCTGAAATGTTTGTGCAAACAATAGGCTTTTGCTTGCAGCGCCCTTGACATAGCTCTCCCTCACGTCTGTTGTATGAAGCAGAGGATGCAGTAAACTCAGTACTTTGAAGAGGGTTTGGTCACCCTGAGCACCTGTGAAATGCTTCAACCCTCTGTGAGCAGCCCCACGCGGAGGGCACAGCCTCTGTAACCCCATGTGAGGCCCCTGGAGCCCTTCCACCACCACCGCCGTTCCTATTTTTAATCCTCCAACAATTGCACTTTAGGATTGGCAGCCTATGCAGAATGGCAAAATATTTCTAGATGTTTCATCAACAAAGGAAGTATTTATTTCGAGAGGTTTTTCCAGTTTTTAATAAGGTTGTGCATGGGGAGGACACTTTCCGTTGCTATATTTTTAGGTTAATTCTCTGGGAAACTGGCTGCCACAGGCCCGGTGACGTGGAGGTGGCTCAAACAAACCCACTACCGGCCACAGAGGCCTTAATGGTCTCCTGCTTCCTTTGACAGTGTGGGAAATGGGGGTTCGGGCGAAAGTGATTCCCTGGGTGTCTCCCAGGAGGCCCAGGGCCACCTTCCTCCACCTGTGCCAGGGAAGCTAGGTGACCCACCACCTACTGGCCTTGTATGTGAGCAGGATCAGGAGTGATCCATGGGGAAAACGTGGAGAAAAGGCTCAACCGTTGGGATCGCCTCCTAGGAACCAGCAACAGGGTGTAAACATTCAATTCCATTCAGACCTGGTTGGCAGCCAAGGGATGGCTTGTCTGAGTTCAGCAGGGCGGCGGGGGAAGAAGGAAAGTGACTAACGGCCTCCTGCTCACTTGCCAAAACCCGTGTGTGTGTGTGTGTGTGTATATGAAGCCAGGTCTGTAAGTGCCAATAAGAAAAACAGAATCCATTAAGCAGGTAATTGAATTCAAAAACACCATTTGGGCTTTAAAACATCTAAATGGTTCAGGGCAAATTGGGACTTGGGGGCTTAAGTTAGACAGATAACAAATTCCATCTCATAACTCAGTCATCTGGAATGGCATTCCCTAAAGCGGAGCTATTAATAGTAGGTGTTCCGGGAATAAAGATTGCTTTGGTCAATAAGTTTAGGTAATGTCCTAGTCAACCAAACTGAAAGGATATCTTTACTCTAGGACTTCTCAGACAGAGCCTGCTCATGCATATCATGAAACTCCAAGAGAAGATTATAGTATAGTATTTTAATATAGTGTATACATGTATGTTTTATATATATCTATATATATACACACAAACATAATACTTTACATTATTATACACAGCATTCCACACTTCTTCACCTGAAGATTCCTCTTCCTATGCAGTATCTGATGGCATCATTGTTTCAGAGCCTGCTTTGGGAAGCACAGCTCTGGATAAAGTCACCCATTCCCTAGGCCTAAGAGAACATTTTAGGATAGAAAAATCATTCTGCAAGGGAAAAGGTAAGACAGAAGGGACAGAGTTTGGCTAGTCCAGTTCTCTGGGCCAGGTGGCTGGGTTGTAAGCTAAGGAGTACAAACGTAGGGCTCAAGAAAGATGGCATCTTGACATCTGGTTCTTTGGGGATTCTCTGAACCTGGCTGTGTTAAAGTCCAGGACCCACACTCAGGTGCTGACCTTATGACGGGACATTGTGGCAATGATGTCACACCAGGTGGCCCTGAGCAACTGTAGACACTAGGGATTTTGGGCCTGGAAAAAAAGATGGCCCAGGACACCTTTAGCACTGCCCACAATTCTCTAAAGTCCCCCTCTATGGAGAGGGGCTTGCCATTGCCTCATGACCCTAAGGGAAGAACATAGCCAGGGCCAGAGCTGAGTGCTTTGGAGAGGCAGAGTTCAGCACCACCCAAAGGAGAGCTCTCCAGGGACTGTTGCTGTCTCTCAGGCTATGGGCAGGCTGGATCCTGTGGTAGTTGATACCATCGTCTGGAAGCAGGGGCTGATGACCTCCCAGTGGGGGCAGGGAGCTAATGCAAACTCTGGATGAGAAGTGATTTTGAAGGTCTCTTGCAACCCTGGGGGAGAAAGCAATGGCAGCTCACTCTAGTACCCTTGCCTGTGAAATCCCATGGATGGAGGAGCCTGGTAAGCTACAGTCCATGGGGTAGCGAAGCATTGGACCCAACTGAGTGACTTCACTTTCATGCACTGGAGAAGGAAATGGCAAACCACTCCAGTATTCTTGCTGGAGAATCCCAGGGACGGGAGCCTGGTGGGCTGCCGTCTCTGGGGTCGCACAGAGTCGGACACGACTGACGTGACTTAGCAGCAGCAGCAGCCCAACCCTGGGATGTTTGACTCCAGGTTTAAATTCAACTTTATCATATTGACAGATGACAGCATTCTCCAGCCTCCTTACCATCTACATTCAAGTTATCAGCAGGGCCATCTCTTCTACCTACAATCCAGTCTCCAACCCATCTATTACTCTCCACCTCCACCGCCACTTCCCCAGTCATCTTCTGCCCAGAGCACTCTAGCAGCTAGGAGCCGCTTAGCAGGTCTCTCCACGTCTGCTCTTGTCCCCTTTTAACCTGTCTTACACAGCAGTCAGTCAGTTAAGACTCTTGGAAGAAGGGCTCACTCCTCACCGTGACCCACAAGACCCTTCCTGAGCTGGCCTAAGACTGCCAATCCATCTCACCTTGTCCTGCTCTCCCTTTCGCTTACCAGGCTGCAGCCTCATTAGCCTCCCACGACGGCAGCAGGCTCTCACCTCCTGACCATGTCTAAAATACGGGTGTCTCTGCTCTTCCCCTGTCTGCTTCCTACTCATCCTCCAGGTTTGGGCTCAAATATCACTTCATAGAGGCTTCTGTATTCACCCTAAATAAATACAGCCTTCCATCCTCACCGCCTCTGCTCACTTCTCTTTCACAGCTCTATTTCTTCCCTAGCAATTATAACAATCTGAAGTCTAATTTTTATTTCCTGTCTCTCCTTTCCTGATGTATCTCTCTCATCCCTTCTTTCTATGTCCATCTCGAATACAAGCTCCCTGGGGGCAGAAATCTGGTTTTGTGACATGCATTCCCAACTGGAGCAGTCCTTGGTAAATTGCAGGTACTAACAAACCTTGGCTGAAAAAATGACTGAATCAGTAACCACTTTATGTTTGTTGGGGAGTAGATGGGGTGTCAGGGAGAAGGGTCCTCTCGAGTTAACTTTAGGTAAAGGTCTCACTTTAGGTGAAGGATGCAAGCTGTGAGGAATCCCACTGGGTCTCCCTCATCTCCACATTCCCACAAGGGGCTGGCACCTCCAGACTTGCCCTTCTGCCCCTTCCCTGCACGGTTCAGCCCCTCCTTGTGATGCTGCAGGGAGGTGGCCCCAGTCTGAGTAAGCTCTAGAGTGTTTCATCAGACCTGCACCAGAAAGCCCTCTGCTAAGTATGAGAATTGTTCAATAGAGTGTTAAGAAATCTTCCTCCCTGGAGTGCTTTTTAAGCAGGCTGATTTTCACCCTTTGGGGCTGCCTTGAGTGACTTCCATCTGGAGGTGAAAAGTGAGACCAATTTGGGACTTGAATGACCTCGGGAGTCCCTCCCTGATCCCGATACCTCCATTCTTGTCAGACCTGGAGTTCCACCGCTGGGTTCTCGCTGTCTCCTCAATTATCTGCTTTGACTTCTTCCTCTCCACCTGGGCTCTGGATGCACGAAGGCGCTGTGCACGGAGTCGACGGCTTTGATTAAGCAGCTTTGATCTCTGTTGAGCATCTCGGAATAATATCTTTGCTCTCAGCATCTGTGCCAATTCCCGAAATAGTTTAGCCCAGCCAAGCAGGAGGGGGGCTGGACTGCAAAGTGTATTATAGGAGAGATTTAAAAAGAAAAGGCAGCTGCAAACAGTCAGGGGGATGTGTGTGTGTGTGAGAGAGAGAGAGAGACATACTCCTGTAAGCGTGAGCACCCAAGGCCCCTGGGAAATGATTACCAGGCTCTCAGCGTGCTCCAGCCCTGTGTTCACAGTGGCCGCCTGCTGCGAGAGTGGGCAGCTTACAGCAGCCGGCTCCTGAGTCAGGTGGCGGTCCTGTGGCAGGAACAAAAACATCCAAGGCCTTTGCTTCTGTTTACTTGGCTTTCCTGTTTTCACTAAGGCATTCAGAGATTGTGGGCCAGGTCATGTTCGGCACGGCTGTCCCCCTGGTGTGGGCGGTGGTGTGTGTGTGGGTCAGGGCAGGGGTGGAAATTGCTGCAGTTTTGAGGTATTGATCGGAGATGCAATTATTAATATATGTTTGTCCCAAGATGGAAGTGGCAGGACTTCTCAGTACATGTGCTAGGTCTGGGTACATGCTTACCATGAAGCTGGTATTTAGTGTTAGTCTCGCAGTTGTGTCCATCTCTTTGCAACTCCATGACTGTAGACTGCCAGGCTCCTCTGTCCATGGAACTTTCCCGGCAAGAATACTGGAGTGGGTTTCCATTCCCTTCTCCAGGGGATCTTCCCGATCCAGGGATCGAACCTGGCTCTCCCACACTGTGGGTAGGTTCTTTACCATCTGAGCCACCATGTAGCTTATTTAATTGCCTCCACGTAGTTAAACACGTATGTGTCTACATGTCTTGGGTTGATAAGCCGTCCTCTGTGTCTGTGCACTGTGATGCCTGCCTGTGTGCTTTCCCATCACAGAGGTGAACATCCTGATGCTTGGGTACATGTGTGTGCACACATATGTCCATGGGCTGACACACACATGTGCACATGGCGTTCTGTGGGTCAGGCTGTCCCGGAGGGGTTGGCATGTGCACAAGCAGAAGGCTGCCTGTGTGGTTACATTTGCATGGGGTGGACTCCAGAAGTGGATGCTGCCTAGAAGGTGTTTGATGTCAGGATACTTTGAACAGTGAGTCATGATGTCCTCCCCTTCGGCGCCATCCCCTGGGAGCCTGTCCCTGACTACAGCTCCTCCACAATCAGAAGTGGAGGAAAACCATCTCTATTTGGAACCATTTGTTCCCCGGTAGGAAGCAGTCCTTGGTGCTGGGTGTTGCTACAAGAAGCCTTTGTTCCTCTGGTGGCCACAGGCTGGTGGCTATGAATGCATGCAACCCTATAACCCTTTGTGGTGAGGGCCTTTGTACTGAGGCTGGGGGAAGTGGGAACTGGGAGGCAGACTGTGGTCTCTCATCCTTTCTGATCCAGCCCTTCATGTGGGTTCCTTTGCTCAGAGGATCCGCCAGCCGTGGGTCACGGGACAGCTGTGGAAGCCAGACCCTTGCCAGGGCTGGGAGAAGAAAGCTTTGGGAAGGAGAAGTCTGTTTTCTAGGGCCAGTAAGCCCAGAGCTGGCTGGGGTGTGGACCTCAGCTTGTTGGGTTTCCAGAAAAGGGGAAATCGGTAGCAGAGCTGGGACCTGGAAAGGTCCCACATCAGGACAGATGGGCCATCAGGTCAGGGTGGGCTGTAATCAGAACCCTGGGTGATGAACGGTTTTTGGCATTCTGTGTGGCCCAGGGGGGCCTTGACAGAAGGTCGCATCTGGTATTTCTCAGTGGTGGCTGCCTGGAGCGCTATATTGAAAAGAATTCTCAGGCCAAGTGGATTCTTCTGGGGGAAAGATGATGAGTGTATTAGTTTCCTATTGCTGATGTAAGAAATTATAAAAACTTGGTGGCTTAAAATGGCGCACGCTTATCCTCTTACAATTCTGGAGGTCAGAAGCCCATCACAGGCCTCCCTGGGGTAAAATCCAGGTGTCCGGAGGGCTGTATTCCTTCCAGAGGCTCTGGAAAAGCATTCGTTGCCTTACTCTTTTCAGATTCTGGCAGCAGCCGTATTCCTTGGTGTGTGGCCCCTTCCTTCATCTTCAAGGTTGGCAGTGGCTGGTCAGGTCTTCCTCACACTGCAGCTCTCTGAGCCTGACTCTCCTGTCTCTGTCTTACACTTAAAAGGATGTGCGTGATTCCATCAGGCCCACCCAGATCATCCAGCATCATCTCCCCAGCTCAGGATCCTTAATAATCCCATCAGCAAAGTCGCTTTAGCCCTTGCGCATCACACATTCACAGGTTTCAGAGCTGAGGATGTGGACGTCTTTGAGGGTGCAATTCTGCCTGCCATAGTAGGGATAGGTTAGTGGCAACATCTGACAAGGCACTGATAAGAATGCCAGATGCTGACCATCTCTAGTCTGGGAATCAACGACAGGTAGTTAAACAAGGGATGTCAACAGACTGGGGAGGGATGAAAAGAAAAGGAAGCTAAGAGGTACTGAGCCTTCACTATGTGCCAGGCACTGATTGTAGTTCAAAGACATGTCTCGTTTCATTATCACCACATCTCTTTGATCGGGTGAAAAGGTGACTGGTATTCTATGGTGGAGAAAACTGAAGTCCAGAGAGGTGATGGGACTCATCCAAAGTTACCCAGCTGGTAAATGACATGGTAGAAATTCAGACCAAGTCCAAAACCAGCTACGGCTGAAGCAGAGAACCGGGGCAGCTTCTGACATGGCCGCGATGGCCTTTCAAGTCGGCCTGCCAGAGGCAGCAGTGTCATCCGGGATCGATGACAGCGCCTGACGCAGAGTTTTTCTCTGGAGCCATGCCCACCTTGCAGATTATCCCCCGGCTTTGCAAGTGGGGTTGAGCGAGAGGCCAGGGCTGGGGGCTTCAGCCCCATCAGCAGAAATGCTAACGGCCTCCCAAGCAAATGTCAGAAAATGCACAGCCAGCATCTCTGAGTGTGACTTTACGTGAACGTGGTTTGCGTTCCAATTGTCTTTCATTACCGACCTCGAGGGGCTGCAGAGGGAAGCCAGCTAGGGAAAAAAAAATGGAGATATGGGGTGGGAGCTGTTTCTTTTAATATAAATATTCTAATCGACACATCAGGATTGTTTGAAATGGGGCAGAGGAGGCTGGCAGGCCTGCTTCCTCCTGCTTTTTGTCTTTTGTGCAGACAAGCGTTGGGCAGCTGCTGATGGCAGGCAGTGAAGTGGATTTATTACCATGTCTGAGCTGAAGTCCTGTGGTGGTATGTGCCACGTGTCACAAACTGCTGGAGGTCAAGGGGCAGAAGGAAGGGTGGGCTCAGTAGAATTAGGGCATAGGGCCTGGGGAGCTTGCCCAGGGTGGGATATGTTGGAGTGCATGTTAGGATTGGTAGTGCTAGCCAGAGACAGATGCCAAGAGATGCTTATTTAGAGAGAATCAGACAATTTCCAAATAGCAGTTATGCTCCAGCTACTATGCTAAATGCTTTAACTATAAAATCCTTAATCCTATCACCAATACTTTGAGGTCAGTATTTCCCGAATTTACAGGTATGGACGATGTGGCCCAGAGAGGTTAAGTAACTTACACAAAATCACACAGGTTGAATGTAGCAGAACCAGGCCTTGAACACAGGTTTGACTTACCCTACAGTCCACATCCCTTCAAGCACTGCAAGAGAACACTACCCCTTATGCCGTCAACAGTTAGGCTCCAGAATTCCTGAAGAGTCTGCTGCAGGCAGGAGGCAGGTGTGCTGTGAAATGCCAGGCCTTCCTGCACCAAGCAAAGGTCAGGTAAGAGATGGCAGTTTCCCTCTGGGTGTCTGGCTTGAGCTGCTCTAGCTTGCCATCCTTGGGTCTGCGGTCAGGAATGGCCAGGTACATTTCCCTTGGAGAGCAGGCCTCAGCACACGGAAAACCACAGTCCTTGTGCGGACGAGGCTGAGCACACACGGGCTTGCACCTGCGTGTGTCTGCCCACTGTTGCAGATCTCACAGGCTGATGGGCTCCCAGTAGGCATGGAGAGGCTGGCATTGCTGATGTCACCACGGAAGGGTGCAGAGCAGGCCTCTGGTCAGACCTAGGGGTAAAACTCTCCCTGTCCCCCTATAATCCCAAGCCCAGAAATTCATAAACCCAGCTGCAGTACAAACCAGCATCTGCGAGGATGGGGGTCTGGCTCCACCACCAGCCGCACCAGCACCAACCCCCTTCGTCATTATGACTGTGGGACAGGCTGCTTGGCCCCCTTCTACAGATGAGGAAACTGAGGCTAAGGAAAACTACATGACTTGTGAAGCTTCTTCAACAAACAAGTGGCAGGGCTAGCATGTGCATCCATTTGTCCCAGCTATCGAACCTGTCCCCCCACCCACCCTTGCTGTCTCTGCGGCTAGTCACTTAGGTGATGAGTGCTGGTCCCTGATGGATGTGGAATGGATGCAGAGAGTCAGACCTCCTGACCCACCCTTTCCTGGAAATGAAGGGGGAGAGAAGAGGTGGGAACTGAGTGGATTGTGGGGTAGGGGTGGGGAGGGGGCGCGGTGCTCGGTGCCTCTGGCTTGTTCTCTTGACAGTACCGGCATTAGACTGTTTGGTCATTCAGCACCGATTGTGTGCCAGACACAGTGCTAAGGCTTTCGCGTCACTCCTCCCCACCATTGTGAATTAGGTAGTATTAGACTCATAGGAAAATGAGAACACTGAAAGGCTCAGTTTAATAGCTTCCTTGTGTATGCGTGAGTCAGGGCCTCTCCACCAGACCAGGCACCCTAATTGGCAGTGATATGCTAGAGTCGGCTAGTACCTTGCACAAGAGCCAGGTATTAATTTTCAGCAATTTTGTGAGCTCCTTGTTAAAAAAATAGTCATTATTAAAAATTAAATTATATAACCTGACAATGAAATGCATTGTATTAAAAATGAAGGTAATAAATACTCAAAACTCATCACTTCTTAATACCTTTACTACTTCCTATGCTCTTAAAGTTATTTACGTCTTCTGTTTCAGGGTCATGGAAATACTATTTAAAATACTGGGGAATGGTTTGCTGTGCTCAGCTCTTCCCAATGCTGCATTCAATGATGTCACATCAGTAGCTTGCAATCAGCCATGAGGGTGATATTTACATCACAGAAATTGGCAGACATGCCAAATCAGGGCTGCTTTTAGTTCTCTGGAGACCCAGCTTTTAAACATTCACCTGCATTCCACTACGTGATAGGCCTCCGCTGTGTCAGGTTTCAGGGTGGGTCCGATAATCCAGAGGAGGGGCTCCGGGTCCTGGGTCTGGGTAGCCCAGCCCCCACGGTGGCTCTTTGCCTGGCTGAATGTTGGTTTGGTCCCACCATCTCTGATGGAGCTAAGGTGTGTTAGGCAACACCAGTCCCCCAAAATCACAAGGGTGTTTTCTTTCTACTCTGCTGTAGCCAGCCTTCAGGATAACAAAGCTAACATCAAATGTTTGTCTTTTGAAAATCATGCCCTGGAAGTAACATAATTCAACCCTTGTATAATTATTAACTAAGTGTANAAAATCACAACGGTGTTTTCTTTCTACTCTGCTGTAGCCAGCCTTCAGGATAACAAAGCTAACATCAAATGTTTGTCTTTTGAAAATCATGCCCTGGAAGTAACATAATTCAACCCTTGTATAATTATTAACTAAGTGTAGAGAAACAAGAGCCTATGAATAAGTCAAGAGCAAATTAAAATTACCCAAATTTTAACCCGCCTGCCAATGCAGGAGACATGAGAGATGCAGGTTCGATCCCTGGGTTGGGAAGATACCCTGGAGGAGGAAATGACACCTGACTCCAGTATTCTTGCCTGGAAAATCCCATGGACAGAGGAGCCTGGCGGGCTGCTGTCCATGGAGCTGCAGAGTGGGATACGAATGAGCGACTGAGTACGAATGAGCCGCCTAGAAACAATCACTGTTAATACTTTGGTGTACTTTCCACCTGATACTTTTCTATGCCTTTTGTGAATACTTTTGGAAGGATAATATTACGCATGATATATTACAGGCTTTTTTCATCAACATTATATTTCAAGCATCTTTCCATGTTAATGTTTATAGCATCTGTTTAGTATATCTATAGTATTCTATCACTTAGACTTACAATATCTCCTCCTGTTTGGGGGCATTTAGATTAATTCCAGCTTTTCTCAAATATAAACTGTGCTAGGAAGCATATTCTTGTCATGAAATTCTTGTATATCTCCTCAGGATAAATTCTCTAGAGTAAAAATGCTATGTTAAAGGACATCATACAATTCAGTATTTATGTCTGGTCAGTGCGTTAAACATTCCCATCAGTTTGACCATTCAGTTTGATATCAAACCAAGGAGGTCTAAGGGACTTTAGAAATGAGACTGTCACTCCAGGTTTTCACATGGTCTGGAAAGAATATATTATAAAGGCCACTTAAAACTCAATAAGAAGTAAACAATTCAATTAAAAACTGGACAAAATATTTGAACAAACCCTTGCCCAAATAAGATGTGTGGATGGCAGGTACACACAGAAAAATACTCGGCATCACTGACAGTCAGGGAAATGCAAAATAAAACCATAACAAGGGACCTCTACACACCCCTTAGCATGCACAAACACAGGAGTACGACAACTCCCAAGTGCTGGCAAGGATCTGAAGCAACTTGGAAATTTCCTATATTGTTGTTGAGATTTCCTATATTGTTGTTGAGAATGTAAAGTGATACCACTACTTTAGAAAACAGTTTAGCAGTTCTTGTGAAACTAAACACCTCCTTACCATATGTTATAGGTCAAACTGTATCCTCATCAGAAAGGGATGTTGAAGTCCTAAACCCAGGTACCTGTGCACTTGACTTTATTTGCAGATATGATCAAGTGAAGATAAGGTCTTTAGGGTGGGCCCTACTCCAACATGACTGATATCCTTGTGAGAGGGGGAAAATCTAAACGCAGACATGCAAAAGAGAACCCTCCATGAAGACACAGACATAGAGGGAAGAGGGCTGTGTGAAAACAGAGGCAGAGATTGGAGTTAGACTGCCGCAAGTCAAGGACCGGGGCTAGCGCTGCCAGACTCTGGATAAGACAAGAAAGAATCGCTGCCTAGAGGCTTCCAAGGGAGCATGGCCCTGCCAACACCTTGATTTCAGACTTCCAACCTACAGCACTAAGAGATGGTAAGTTTTTGTTGTTTTGAGTCAGCCAGTTTGTGGCACTTTGTATGGCAGCCCTAGGAAACCAACACACCCACATGAGCTGGAACTTCCATGCCTAGGTATTTAACCAAGAGAAATGAAACCGTGAAGTTACACAAAAGACTTGTTTACTTACAATCACAGCAGCTTTACTCATAATAGCCCCAAACTGGAAACAATCCAAATATTCAACAAATAATGGCTATGCAAGCTGTATTAGATTCATATGATAATTCCACCAATTAAGAGGAATGAACTATTACTGGTCCATGCACCAACATGAATGAATCTCAAAAACATGCTGAGTGATAGAAGCCAAGCAAAAGAGACCACATACAGAATGATTCCAGCTGTACAAGATGCCAGAAAAAGACAGATTTAATCGCTAGAGATCGAAAGCAGGAAGTGGAGCTTTTGGAGCGACGGCACGGTCTATACAGTCACCCCCCCCAACCTTATCCAGTTTCACTTTCTACAGGTTCAGTTATGCACAGTCTGAAAATACTAAACGGAAGATTCCAGAAACAAACACATTGTAAGTTTTAAATTGTGTGCCATTCTCAGTAGGGTGATGAAGTCTCACACCATCCTGCTCTGCCCTGCCTGGGATCCGCAACCACTGACATCATTGGCTTCTGATGTCCAGCGGACAACAGGGCTGTGGCTCGAGGATCCAGGATCACACTAAGCACATTATCCTCCTTCTGACACACCATGAGATGACCATAGCCTAACGTTATGTCACAGTGTCTCCCTCACTCACCTCGCTTTGGCTCATCACGTAGACATTTCATCATCTCCCCTCACCTCAAGAATAAAGAGGAAGACTATGGTACAGCAAGATATTTTGAGAGAGAAAGACCTCATTTACCTGACTTCTGTTGCAGTGCATGCATCTCTGCATGCTAAGTCGCTTCAGTTCTGTCTGACTCTTAGTGACCCCCATGGACTGTAGCCTACCAGACTCCTCTATGCATGGGATTCTCCAGGCAAGAATACTGGAGTGGGTTGCCAAGCCCTCCTCCAGGGGATTTTCCTGATCCAGGGATCAAACCCATGTCTCTTATGTCTCCTGCATTGGCAGGCAGGTTCTTCACCACTAGCACCACTTGGGAAGCCCAACTTTTATTACAGTTTGTTGTTATAATTGTCCTATTATTTTATCAGATATTGGTATTAATCTCTTAGGTGCCTAATTTTTAAATGAAACATTATCATGGGTATGTATGTATAAGAAAAAACATAGTAACTACAGGATTCAGTACTAGGTGTGGTTTCAGGGTTTTGGAATGTGTCCCCCATGGAAAAGACCCGGACACATTGTATCTTGACTTTGGTGATGGTTACACGAGTACCACATTTATAAAGACTCATTGAACAGTTTAAATGGGTGCACTCTGTGTAAGCTTTTTTTAAATAAACTAGGCCTAAAGAGGCCAGGGTCATGTAGTTCTGATGGTCAAGGCTAAACCTGCACCCCATCATCTGAGTCTTAATTCAAGAGAGCCCTTGAGAGAAAAAAACACCCCACCCGATCCACTGTACAGAACCATTATGGTGCTGTTAGACCTTCTTGACACACTTGAAGAGCCTTTCCCTGGAAGGCGTTCTTCACAACTCGTCTCCAGGGAGGATGTCTTTTCTCAAGGGTCCTGTAAGAGCACAGAGATTAAGTAAGAACTTGACTGAAGCATTTTCAACCTGCCTGGCCCCATAGGGGAGCAGACCCCCAGTGCACTTCCCGTGGGACAGAGAACGGAGCTGTCTGGAGCCTGTGATGTGCAGCGGGGCACATACATGGCATGCACAGAGGGCGCACTCACAGCACACCCCAACAGGCTGCCGTGGCTGCAGAGGCGCCCTCACATCTGTGGGCTCCCCCGAAGAGAGTGCCGCGGGGAGGCAGGACTGCCCAGAGGTCAGGAAGCCCCTTCACCTAATGCTCGTTGGGCCTGTTTCCTCGTCTGTAAAGGGAGCACGCGATACTCTGAAATTTCACTGTGAGAGAGGAGAGAGGAAATATGTGAAGCTCTTGGCTCTGTGTTGTTTTCGTTATTTAGTGGCTCAGTCGTGTCCAACTCTTTTGCAACCCCGTGGATGGTAGTCCGCCAGGCTCTTCTGTCCATGGGATTTCCCAGACAAGATACTGGAGTGCGTTGCCATTCCCTTCTTCAGGGATTCTTCATTCTTGACCCAAGGATCAAACCTGTGACTCCTGAATTGACAGGTGGATTCTTTACCACTGAGCCACCTGGGAAGCCCTTAGCACTGTGTGGCATGATGCAGAAGCTCAATGCACGGGAGCTTGCTTTATCACTTGAATTATTATCGCCAACCCTGCTTCACTAAAGAGTCTATCTTTGATCCAAGTGTAAAAATGAGGCAGGTAGACCAGCTGGTCATCCCCTTTGGCCTTCTTAGCCAAGGCCGGGCAGATGGCAGCCTTGACAGATGGCATCTGTTTCTAAAAACCATTTCTGGCAAGAGGAGTTACAAAGCATAATAGGATATGCTCCCTTCTCATCTAGAAGGATGGATATCTAGTTAGGACAGACCCTGGAGGACCCTGAGTGCAGGCATAAGGACTTTGTGTTTTATACTGCATTGAAATGTTGGAACAGGGAGTGTCCTGGAGAAAGGAGTGACCTGATAAAGATGTATCTAGGATGCTAATGAATTAAATGAAGCCTACTGGGGAAAAAAAAAATGTCATTTGTGCCCTCTGTGATCCCAGCTGATAGGAACCTTCATCCAGGGTCTGTACCCGGATGCTCTGGGGAGGAGTGCTTGGCGGGGTCTTGGCTTACCACCAGCACCCTTGGGACCAGCTTCCTCCCAGGGCCCCTCTGGCCTGAAGGAGGCACAGCTGAGCCACAGTGTGAGTACTGGCAGGGTGCTTGGTCAAAGAAACCCCAGTCCCAACCCTTCTGCAGATGTGCAAAGAAGCATGTCATTGATTGGCATAGAGGTGTAAATGTTTGGACAAATCTCTGAATCCATGGTGGCATGGAGTGCTAAAGCAAGGCTTCCTCCAGACCCTGAGCATTCTTGATTGGATGAGCTTGGGTGTGCAGACAGAGAAATATTTGTGTTCCCCCTCCTTTCTTTTTTCCCCACCTTTTTTCTCCTTTAACTTCCCAGGTAATGCGCATGTGAAACAATCAATAGCATAGAAGTATATGTGGTACTTCTATGAAAGCATGATTTCAACCTCCCTGCCTGCCCTGAATGCCCTTCCCCCTGCCTAGAAGTAACCACTGTGAACAGTTCATGCATTTACATGCATATATGTCCATATACGACTACAGAGCTTTTTTCACATAAATGGAACCATCCCGTACATAGCTTTCTCCTCCCCGCTTTTCCACTTGGCAGCTTTCCATGGCAGCGCATATAAATTCACTTCTTTCCTTCTAATGGATGCACAGTACTCTATACTTTGCATGGACTATAATTTCTTTAGCTCCCTGTTGATGATTATTTGGGTATTTTCCACCTTTTTTTGAGACGATAAAGCATTTTTTTTTTTTTAATTTACAAACCTCCAAGGAAGGCAGAAGGTTGCCCAGCGTTGAACCCTAACCCTGCACAGTCAGCTTCTCAATCACCGTGCTTTTTCCAGGCTCCACTTAAGGCTCCCCCTACGTCTCAGCCTCTCCTGCCTTCGGCCTTAATAACATGTGACATTTGGCACAAGAACCACAGAGCCATGGAGAAGCTCCACTGTCTCTCTGATGCGCTGTGTTTCTTTAAGAGTTCTTGTTAATGTTTCATGATGGATGGCGACGAAACCTGGGAAATGTACCAGCCTGGATTCTTATAAAGTATCTGTTCGAGCTAACTTAATATATTCATTTATTCAGCGTGACAGTAAAGAGGAAAGAAAAAGACTGTGAATGCAGAAGAAGCTCTGGAGGGAGGTAAATGAGGACAAGAGGGAGGGAACTAACCTTTATTAGGCCCCAGCTAAGTGCCAGGCATTTTCCATTTGTGTACTCTTGAATCCTCCTCATGTACCCACGAGGTTGCTATTAATATCTTCATTTTGCAGATGAGAAAACTGAGGTGAAGTCACTCATTCAAAGACATGCAGACAGAGAGAGCTGAGATTCAAACGCAGATGTGCCTGGCATCAAAACCTCACCCTCTTTCCATCTAACTCTGCCACTCCGGTTGCCGTGTTACTGGAAGATACCAGAGATAAGCATGACAATAATAACTAACACTTATTGGGCGCTTGCTATGTGCCAGGTCCCATTCTGAACACATTGTGCACGTGAATACGTTTATAGCCATGTGAGGTAGCGAACTGCTGCTGCAAGCATTTTACAGACAAGGGACGCCAGGCTTAGAGAGCTGACATAGCTTGCCCTTGGTTGCAGGATCCTGGTTGGCAGAGCTGGGACTTGAACTTCTGCTTTCTGCCTTCCACCTGGATGACCTGACAGGCTAGAGCTTTAGGGGTGACTGAAAGGATCAAAACGGCAGCCTGGCATACCTCTAGGGCCCTGATTGGAGGAGGAAGATTGTCCAGCTGTTCTCTTGGTTTCCAGGGAGACAGATGTCCAATGAGGGGCAGGGGGACCATTTGCTGGGCATTTGCCTTTAGAAGACCTTCCTGTGCCATGTCCAGTGGCCTTGCGGGACTATGGTTAGCTCATGTCACAGCTTCAAGCCGAGTTTCTCCCTGAACAGCAAGCGGAAAGGACAAAATGCAGAGCAGTGAGTGACAACGCGCAGGGACCTCCATTGCCAGCGGGGGACTGTCTGCAGGAGCCCCAGGTCCGTCCTCGGTGCTGAGGGCCCATCCTCCATCCCACTTGTTGTCATGGAGCTTCCTGCTGTACCGGACTCATCAGCTGAGAATTCATGGGCAGAAGGACCAGGAAATGCAAAACCTCTGAGAGGGGAGGCAGCCTGTGCAGTGTGTTTGAGAGACAGAGAGAAGGGCATCCTGGAGAGACGCAGTGAGCGCCTGAGGGATGCTAGCACTGAGGCTGGGGAGGGAGCCCTGAGCCAGGTGGTGTTTAGATTTGCGGGTCGGGCTGACATTTTGGATTTAACTCCCTGTTGGAAGGGAAGTTGTTGGGGGTGGGGGCAGTGGTTGGTTGAGCAGGAGAGTGATTTGATCTGACTTTCGTTTTGTAGGATTCCTCTAGCTACTGAGGAGAAGGTGGGCAAGAGTAGAAGGAGGTAAACTCAAGAGAACCGGCACCATCTGCATCACCTGGGAACGTGCTAGAAAGGCAGACCCCCAGGCCTTGCCCCACACACGCAGAATCTGCAGGCTCAAGTGATTCCTAGGAGCAGCACTGCTCTCGAGACAGAAATGATGGTCACCTGGCCAGGGGGTGACAGTGGAGAATCTAAGATATGATCGGATTCAGGATATATTTTAATGGGAGAGCTGACAGTGTTTGCTAATACTTGGGATGTGGGGTGTGAGAGGCAAAGCCTCCAGGCTCTCACCTGAACTTTCAGCTTGAACAGCTGGTTCCATGAAGAAGCTGTTTACTCAGATGAAAAATTCGGGGGAGGGGAAGGCCTATAGGGGAGTTCCATCTTGACTGTGATACAGTAAGCTGCCTTTTAGACATCCAGGTAATACAGGGAGTTAGCTCTACAGATTTAGATTTGCAGGGAGAGATCTGGGCTGGGTATATAAATCTGGGCATTTAATTCGTGGGAACTTTGATTGAGCATGACTAGGAAGGGCGGATGCTGAAGCTAAAACTCCAATACTTTGGCCACCTGATGCGAAGAACTAACTCACTGAAAAAGACTCTGATGCAGGGAAAGATTGAAGGCAGGAGGAGAAGGGGACGACAGAGGATGAGATGGTTGGATGGCATCACCAACTCAATGGACATGAGTTTGGGTAAACTCCGGGAGTTGATGATGGACAGGGAGGCCTGGCGTGCTGCAGTCCATGGGGTTGCAAAGAGCTGGACATGACTGAGCAACTGAACTGAACTGAGAGAAGAATAAGACCAAGGGCTCATGCTGGCCCTCCGATATTTCAAGTTGGAAAAAGCAGAGAGTCTAGGGTAGACTAGGCAAGCTACCATCGTGGCCATTCCTTTTTGAGCGTCCAATCTGTGGCAAGCACCTATATGTGGTTTTTGTCTGTCTTTCTCAATGCAACTACACAGATGTAAGTTACTTTGTACATCTAATATAGCAAAAAAAAAAAAAAAAGCTGCGGTTCAGAGAGGGTAGGTATGTAGCTGAGACTCTGAACTCCAATCAGTTTTCCACGTCCGTGTTCTTTTGTTTTTATGTCATGCCTGAGGCTAATCTTCAAGAGGGTTCTGAATACTAGGGAAATGTGACTACATCTGAGTTCCTGCCCATTTCCCATCATCCTTAGGCTCCCTGAAACCATGCCACCCTATATCCTGATTTGGCCAGCAGCATGTGGGTCAGTAAAAAAGGGCTTCCCTTGTAGCTCAGTCGATAAGGAATCCACCTGCAGTGCAGGAGACCCGGGTTCGATCCCTGGGTTGGGAAGATCCCCTGGAGAAGGAAATGGCAACCCACTCCAGTATCCTTGCCTGGAAAATCTCATGCACAGAAAAGCCTGGTGGGCTGCAGTCCATGGGGTCGCAAAGAGTCGGGCATGACTAACACTAACACTAACATTAATGTGGGTCAGTGATAGCAGACAGGGTAGACCAGACAGCAGACCTTGACTAGAAGCCCGTGCTAATGTCCCTCAGCCCCGAGCAAGGCTTGTCGGCTGTCCCGGCACAGGCAGGAAGTGGGATAGGGAGTTTTGAAGAAGGGCTGTGTGTCCTGAGAGGTGTGATAAACAACAAGCTGGAGTGATGAGACCTTGCCAAAGAGGAGCCTGCACCGACAGAAGGGAGCAGCTTTCTGAACACATCAGGGACAGAGGCATGGGGTGATAGAGACCCAACTATTGCATCTGGGACACAGGTGGAGACTCGGACTGGGGAACACAGCCCAGGATCAGGTATTATTAATAAGAAAGTTGCTTTCATCAAGCACTTACTGTGTACCAGACACTGTGCTAAGGATTTTTATATGTACTACTATCATTTAATGCCAATAGAGCTTTTATTCTATGCTATGATTCTGTGTTCACTGTCTAATTAATTTTCACGACTCTATGAGGCAAGTACTATATTTCATTTTATATCTTAAGAAACTGAAGCACAGAGAGGTTAAGTAGCTTGCCTAAGGTCACACAGCTAATAAGTGGCAGAACTGAGATTTGAACCCAAGCTGTCTGACTTCAGAGTTCAGACTTTTTTAACCACTATTCTATAGTGAGCACTTTACACATAGAAGCTCATGTAATCAGTATGACAACCATATAGGGATCATTATTATCTCCACTTTACAGAGGAAGAAAATGAACCTTAGAAAGTTGTGCTATTTATTAAGCATCACGTAGCTTAAACGCAAGGAGCTGGATTACAGACCCTACTGTCTGAACTTTGAGCCACCAGCCATAGCACCCCAACCATGCCACCTAATCAAAAGTGGGGCTGGCAGAGAGGGGACTTCGTGGCATACCCTTTGAGCATGGAAGTCAAACTCCTTAAACCCCCTTACCGAGGATAAGAGGGACTCTGGGTCTGGATGAGCCTAGCAATGTGCTGGAGCAGGCTCTTCCTGATTCATAAAAGCTAACTGCATGCATTTCTTTCCAAGTCTGCAGTCTCAGATGTCACAGTAATTGCTTGAAATCAGTTACAGCGGGAGTCTTCACACCATGGAAATCAGCAAGGGCTACAGATCAGGGATTATTTTTGCCTGGAGAGCTAAGGTACCAGTGCACCACTGATTACACTTGAACTGACATTTAGAATCAAGAATGCTCCACTGGGGCCAGAGGAAGGTCATGAAGTCAGGAAACCAGGTCCATCTCTGCACTGGTCCTGCGTAAGACAGAAATCAGCAAAAACATTCTACAAATGGATACTTAGCAGTTCAAGTGTGCTGTGTTGTCATAACATCAGGCTCTGGAAATACATCAGTGACTTCAATGGATGTGTCCTTGATCTTGTCACACTTAGAGTCCAGTGGGGAAGATGGATAAAAATAAAGAGGTGAAAGCGTACACTTTCAAGCTGTGATATTGTGGAGAAAACAGAGCAGAATCTGGTTGTACAAGGAGTCAGGGAAAGTGGTTGTCAAGAGTTGACATTTACACCAGAGACCTCTGGGATGAAAAGGAGACAGCAAGACCCAGGTAATGGGAGGAGTGTGTGTGTGTGTGTGTGACCTGAGCATTCTTGATTGGATGAGCTTGGGTGTGCAGACAGAGAAATATTTGTGTTCCCCCTCCTTTCTTTTTTCCCCACCTTTTTTCTCCTTTAACTTCCCAGGTAATGCGCATGTGAAACAATCAATAGCATAGAAGTATATGTGGTACTTCTATGAAAGCATGATTTCAACCTCCCTGCCTGCCCTGAATGCCCTTCCCCCTGCCTAGAAGTAACCACTGTGAACAGTTCATGCATTTACATGCATATATGTCCATATACGACTACAGAGCTTTTTTCACATAAATGGAACCATCCCGTACATAGCTTTCTCCTCCCCGCTTTTCCACTTGGCAGCTTTCCATGGCAGCGCATATAAATTCACTTCTTTCCTTCTAATGGATGCACAGTACTCTATACTTTGCATGGACTATAATTTCTTTAGCTCCCTGTTGATGATTATTTGGGTATTTTCCACCTTTTTTTGAGACGATAAAGCATTTTTTTTTTTTTAATTTACAAACCTCCAAGGAAGGCAGAAGGTTGCCCAGCGTTGAACCCTAACCCTGCACAGTCAGCTTCTCAATCACCGTGCCTTTTCCAGGCTCCACTTAAGGCTCCCCCTACGTCTCAGCCTCTCCTGCCTTCGGCCTTAATAACATGTGACATTTGGCACAAGAACCACAGAGCCATGGAGAAGCTCCACTGTCTCTCTGATGCGCTGTGTTTCTTTAAGAGTTCTTGTTAATGTTTCATGATGGATGGCGACGAAACCTGGGAAATGTACCAGCCTGGATTCTTATAAAGTATCTGTTCGAGCTAACTTAATATATTCATTTATTCAGCGTGACAGTAAAGAGGAAAGAAAAAGACTGTGAATGCAGAAGAAGCTCTGGAGGGAGGTAAATGAGGACAAGAGGGAGGGAACTAACCTTTATTAGGCCCCAGCTAAGTGCCAGGCATTTTCCATTTGTGTACTCTTGAATCCTCCTCATGTACCCACGAGGTTGCTATTAATATCTTCATTTTGCAGATGAGAAAACTGAGGTGAAGTCACTCATTCAAAGACATGCAGACAGAGAGAGCTGAGATTCAAACGCAGATGTGCCTGGCATCAAAACCTCACCCTCTTTCCATCTAACTCTGCCACTCCGGTTGCCGTGTTACTGGAAGATACCAGAGATAAGCATGACAATAATAACTAACACTTATTGGGCGCTTGCTATGTGCCAGGTCCCATTCTGAACACATTGTGCACGTGAATACGTTTATAGCCATGTGAGGTAGCGAACTGCTGCTGCAAGCATTTTACAGACAAGGGACGCCAGGCTTAGAGAGCTGACATAGCTTGCCCTTGGTTGCAGGATCCTGGTTGGCAGAGCTGGGACTTGAACTTCTGCTTTCTGCCTTCCACCTGGATGACCTGACAGGCTAGAGCTTTAGGGGTGACTGAAAGGATCAAAACGGCAGCCTGGCATACCTCTAGGGCCCTGATTGGAGGAGGAAGATTGTCCAGCTGTTCTCTTGGTTTCCAGGGAGACAGATGTCCAATGAGGGGCAGGGGGACCATTTGCTGGGCATTTGCCTTTAGAAGACCTTCCTGTGCCATGTCCAGTGGCCTTGCGGGACTATGGTTAGCTCATGTCACAGCTTCAAGCCGAGTTTCTCCCTGAACAGCAAGCGGAAAGGACAAAATGCAGAGCAGTGAGTGACAACGCGCAGGGACCTCCATTGCCAGCGGGGGACTGTCTGCAGGAGCCCCAGGTCCATCCTCGGTGCTGAGGGCCCATCCTCCATCCCACTTGTTGTCATGGAGCTTCCTGCTGTACCGGACTCATCAGCTGAGAATTCATGGGCAGAAGGACCAGGAAATGCAAAACCTCTGAGAGGGGAGGCAGCCTGTGCAGTGTGTTTGAGAGACAGAGAGAAGGGCATCCTGGAGAGACGCAGTGAGCGCCTGAGAGATGCTAGCACTGAGGCTGGGGAGGGAGCCCTGAGCCAGGTGGTGTTTAGATTTGCGGGTCGGGCTGACATTTTGGATTTAACTCCCTGTTGGAAGGGAAGTTGTTGGGGGTGGGGGCAGTGGTTGGTTGAGCAGGAGAGTGATTTGATCTGACTTTCGTTTTGTAGGATTCCTCTAGCTACTGAGGAGAAGGTGGGCAAGAGTAGAAGGAGGTAAACTCAAGAGAACCGGCACCATCTGCATCACCTGGGAACGTGCTAGAAAGGCAGACCCCCAGGCCTTGCCCCACACACGCAGAATCTGCAGGCTCAAGTGATTCCTAGGAGCAGCACTGCTCTCGAGACAGAAATGATGGTCACCTGGCCAGGGGGTGACAGTGGAGAATCTAAGATATGATCGGATTCAGGATATATTTTAATGGGAGAGCTGACAGTGTTTGCTAATACTTGGGATGTGGGGTGTGAGAGGCAAAGCCTCCAGGCTCTCACCTGAACTTTCAGCTTGAACAGCTGGTTCCATGAAGAAGCTGTTTACTCAGATGAAAAATTCGGGGGAGGGGAAGGCCTATAGGGGAGTTCCATCTTGACTGTGATACAGTAAGCTGCCTTTTAGACATCCAGGTAATACAGGGAGTTAGCTCTACAGATTTAGATTTGCAGGGAGAGATCTGGGCTGGGTATATAAATCTGGGCATTTAATTCGTGGGAACTTTGATTGAGCATGACTAGGAAGGGCGGATGCTGAAGCTAAAACTCCAATACTTTGGCCACCTGATGCGAAGAACTAACTCACTGAAAAAGACTCTGATGCAGGGAAAGATTGAAGGCAGGAGGAGAAGGGGACGACAGAGGATGAGATGGTTGGATGGCATCACCAACTCAATGGACATGAGTTTGGGTAAACTCCGGGAGTTGATGATGGACAGGGAGGCCTGGCGTGCTGCAGTCCATGGGGTTGCAAAGAGCTGGACATGACTGAGCAACTGAACTGAACTGAGAGAAGAATAAGACCAAGGGCTCATGCTGGCCCTCCGATATTTCAAGTTGGAAAAAGCAGAGAGTCTAGGGTAGACTAGGCAAGCTACCATCGTGGCCATTCCTTTTTGAGCGTCCAATCTGTGGCAAGCACCTATATGTGGTTTTTGTCTGTCTTTCTCAATGCAACTACACAGATGTAAGTTACTTTGTACATCTAATATAGCAAAAAAAAAAAAAAAAGCTGCGGTTCAGAGAGGGTAGGTATGTAGCTGAGACTCTGAACTCCAATCAGTTTTCCACGTCCGTGTTCTTTTGTTTTTATGTCATGCCTGAGGCTAATCTTCAAGAGGGTTCTGAATACTAGGGAAATGTGACTACATCTGAGTTCCTGCCCATTTCCCATCATCCTTAGGCTCCCTGAAACCATGCCACCCTATATCCTGATTTGGCCAGCAGCATGTGGGTCAGTAAAAAAGGGCTTCCCTTGTAGCTCAGTCGATAAGGAATCCACCTGCAGTGCAGGAGACCCGGGTTCGATCCCTGGGTTGGGAAGATCCCCTGGAGAAGGAAATGGCAACCCACTCCAGTATCCTTGCCTGGAAAATCTCATGCACAGAAAAGCCTGGTGGGCTGCAGTCCATGGGGTCGCAAAGAGTCGGGCATGACTAACACTAACACTAACATTAATGTGGGTCAGTGATAGCAGACAGGGTAGACCAGACAGCAGACCTTGACTAGAAGCCCGTGCTAATGTCCCTCAGCCCCGAGCAAGGCTTGTCGGCTGTCCCGGCACAGGCAGGAAGTGGGATAGGGAGTTTTGAAGAAGGGCTGTGTGTCCTGAGAGGTGTGATAAACAACAAGCTGGAGTGATGAGACCTTGCCAAAGAGGAGCCTGCACCGACAGAAGGGAGCAGCTTTCTGAACACATCAGGGACAGAGGCATGGGGTGATAGAGACCCAACTATTGCATCTGGGACACAGGTGGAGACTCGGACTGGGGAACACAGCCCAGGATCAGGTATTATTAATAAGAAAGTTGCTTTCATCAAGCACTTACTGTGTACCAGACACTGTGCTAAGGATTTTTATATGTACTACTATCATTTAATGCCAATAGAGCTTTTATTCTATGCTATGATTCTGTGTTCACTGTCTAATTAATTTTCACGACTCTATGAGGCAAGTACTATATTTCATTTTATATCTTAAGAAACTGAAGCACAGAGAGGTTAAGTAGCTTGCCTAAGGTCACACAGCTAATAAGTGGCAGAACTGAGATTTGAACCCAAGCTGTCTGACTTCAGAGTTCAGACTTTTTTAACCACTATTCTATAGTGAGCACTTTACACATAGAAGCTCATGTAATCAGTATGACAACCATATAGGGATCATTATTATCTCCACTTTACAGAGGAAGAAAATGAACCTTAGAAAGTTGTGCTATTTATTAAGCATCACGTAGCTTAAACGCAAGGAGCTGGATTACAGACCCTACTGTCTGAACTTTGAGCCACCAGCCATAGCACCCCAACCATGCCACCTAATCAAAAGTGGGGCTGGCAGAGAGGGGACTTCGTGGCATACCCTTTGAGCATGGAAGTCAAACTCCTTAAACCCCCTTACCGAGGATAAGAGGGACTCTGGGTCTGGATGAGCCTAGCAATGTGCTGGAGCAGGCTCTTCCTGATTCATAAAAGCTAACTGCATGCATTTCTTTCCAAGTCTGCAGTCTCAGATGTCACAGTAATTGCTTGAAATCAGTTACAGCGGGAGTCTTCACACCATGGAAATCAGCAAGGGCTACAGATCAGGGATTATTTTTGCCTGGAGAGCTAAGGTACCAGTGCACCACTGATTACACTTGAACTGACATTTAGAATCAAGAATGCTCCACTGGGGCCAGAGGAAGGTCATGAAGTCAGGAAACCAGGTCCATCTCTGCACTGGTCCTGCGTAAGACAGAAATCAGCAAAAACATTCTACAAATGGATACTTAGCAGTTCAAGTGTGCTGTGTTGTCATAACATCAGGCTCTGGAAATACATCAGTGACTTCAATGGATGTGTCCTTGATCTTGTCACACTTAGAGTCCAGTGGGGAAGATGGATAAAAATAAAGAGGTGAAAGCGTACACTTTCAAGCTGTGATATTGTGGAGAAAACAGAGCAGAATCTGGTTGTACAAGGAGTCAGGGAAAGTGGTTGTCAAGAGTTGACATTTACACCAGAGACCTCTGGGATGAAAAGGAGACAGCAAGACCCAGGTAATGGGAGGAGTGTGTGTGTGTGTGTGTGTGTGTGTGTGTGTGAAGGTGAAATACTAGGAAGAGCGTGGCAAATGTTGGAGGCCAGGTCAGGTGGAGTGGGTAGTGGGCAAAGGAAGCATAAGATATGGCCAGATGGTGTGTGTGTTGGGGGTGGGATGGGAGGGGTGACCTGCTCTGATATCTGACAATGAAAGATGACTCTGGCTCATGTGTGGCCAGTGGGCTGGGAGGAGTATGGTCAGAGTAGAAGCAGGGTGATCTCTTAAGAAGAAATTAAAGGAACTTGGGCAAGAGAAGCTGGTGGCCAAGACTACGGGAACACATTTGAGATGTATTTAGGAGGGACAAGCTGATGGACTGATATGGGTTGCAAAGCAAGAGAGAGGGTGGAATCAAGGAGAGTTCCCTCGTCTGGACCTCAGTTTCCTTGACACATTAAAGATGAGAGCCCAAAGCAGACTTTATGAGTTCAAATCGTGACCCTGGTACTTGTTGGCAATGTTGCCCTTTACAAGTGACTCAGTCACTGAAGGCCTCAGTTTCCCCATCAATAAAATGGAACTCATAATCCAGAGTTCTTGCAAGGTTTCCGTGAGTTATTCTGCGTAAGGGCTTAGTATACTACCTGAATTTAGTTGGCCTTGCCAAAAAAAAACAATGATTGCTCTTAGGATTATTCCTTTGATCATTTATCTGCCTGCCATTAAGAAACTGAGCCTTTCAAGGCCAGCAGCTCTTGTTTGGAAAGAAAACATTCTAAAGAGGAGGACCATGGGCACCCCTTCTTTCTCTGTTTGTGTTCCCTTTCCCAGCATGGATGTGGCAGGCGAAGCTGTACGAAGTAAACACAGGTTCAGTGCTCTCAGATAATATCAGGTTAGACAGCACAGCAAAGGCCAGACAAACTGCATTGCTGGACAGGAGGAAACAGGCTGGCTTTATGCTGACCTCACCAGGCCATGGCGTGCCAGCGGCTGCCCAGTGGGGCTGGACCTCCCTGGTGTGCGGGTGGGGCCTCCATCTGGGAGCCCATCACCTGCGCTGTCTGATCCCTTTTCTGGTGTGGCCTGGGATGAGTCACCTCTATCAGTCACCACCTCACAGCCTGGACACAATGATTCACTGGCTCCTGAAATTGACATCCAGGGGGCAGCAAGAGGTGGGGGTCAGAAGAGGACAAGGAAGAACAGCAGGACTCGACCGGGGTGGGAGAGACTGCAGGGGTACAGGGCACTGGGGAGGGGGAGATGGCCAGCACATGGGCAGGGGCCAGCAGATTTTAACAGAAGCCAGAGGCGACCAACCGCCCCCAGCTTCGG
This sequence comes from Cephalophus harveyi, assembly GCA_006410635.1. Taxonomy (NCBI): domain Eukaryota; kingdom Metazoa; phylum Chordata; class Mammalia; order Artiodactyla; family Bovidae; genus Cephalophus; species Cephalophus harveyi. The sequence continues at coordinate 562,721 of SJYT01059113.1, forward strand.
ACACCTGACTCAGGGTTTCTCAACCCTCTGACTCCCTGTCCGCCCAGTCTGGAAGACTTAGACAAGGTATATTACAGAAGTAATAGGTAACGCTGGTTTCTAAATGTAAAACTGCAACGTCGGATATATTTCTAACCCATAACCAGAGTTGTGTCTGCCACTCTGAGATTCTGATGTGTGATGGCATAGCCCCGCTAGAGAATGGAGAATAATTAGCCCCTTCTAGTTATAATAGTGCTGCGCCACGCTAAGTCGCTTCAGTCGTGTCTGACTCTTTGCGACCCTATGGACCGTAGCCCACCACCCTCTCTGTCCATGAGATTTTCCAGGCAAGACTGAAGTGAGTTGCTGTGCCCTCTTCCAGGGGATCTTCCCAACCCAGGGATCAAACCTGCATCTGGTTCTTTACCACTAGTGCCGCCTGGGAAGCCCAATTATAATAGTACAGTAGTAGTAATAATAGCCTTTATCTGCGAAAACATCAACAACTGAGGGGAAACAGAGCTTTGGGGCAGTGTCACTTTTTAACGTTGTGGTGAAATGCACATAACCTGAAATTTACCATTTTATCCATTTTTAAGAGTACAGTTCAGTGGCGTTAAGTGTATTCACATTGTTGTGTAACCTTCATCACCAGCCCGCTCCGGGACTTTTTTTCATCTTCTCAAACTGACACCCTTTGCCCATTAAACAATAAACTTTCTACCCCCTACCCTAACCCCCAACCTCTGGCAACCACCATTCTGCTTTCAGTTTCTACGACTTGGACCACTCTCAGTATTCTTGCCTGGAGAATCCCATGGACAGAGGAGCCTGGCAGGCTACAATCCATGGGGGTCACAAGAGTCAGACACGACTTAGCACTAAGCTGCCACCAATGCCAAGTGCCTCATAGGAATGGACTCACAGTGTTTTTCTTTTTGTGTCTGGTTTATTTCACTTATCACAATGTGTTCAGGGTTCATCTATATCAGAGCATGTGTCAGAATTTCATTCCTCTTTGAGGTGGAATAATGTCCCATTGTACGGACATGGCACGCTTTGCTCACCCATTCATCCGATGTACGCTTGGGTTGCTTCCATTTTTTTGGATTGCTATTGGGTGTGTTGAAATGATTCAAAGTCAAAAATACTATATAATGAGATAGATGGGTATCTTCTGTTTGTCCGGTGTTTTTAACTTGTCAGAGGGCTTTTGAAACCCAGGTGTGTAGGTCAGAACAGGAATCTGATGGCCGGATAGGCCCGGATTACAATCTTGACTTTGTCTCTTTACTAGCTGTGCGGCTTGGAATGAGTTTCTTAGCTGTAGCATGGCACAGTGTCCTTATTGGAGAAGTGAGGACATTATGCCCAGTGTGGACAGTTATTGTGATTCTAAGTAGGAGAACAAGTGTGAAAATGTTGAGCAGTTTGACATTTAATACTCAATGGCTTTCATTGTTAATTGTGTTACTTCATTCAAATGAGAATCTGTGGTTACGTAGGATATGAAATATTTGTGTCCTATAATGGATAAGGAGACTAAAGCATTCAGTGAATTAATGGTCAAGGTCAGATTAGAACCCAGTTCTCCTGAATTTCAGGGGAGGAAGGATCACATTTAATTTATGTGCCAACCCCAATCACTTGCCGGTGGCTGCCTGGAATGCAGTAGAGGAGTGCTGTGTTTGATTAGCAATGTCTGCCATGGGTGTGAGAATGGGCAGTAGGGGCACAACAGCTAAGTATGTACCCCCTTAGGCCTGGATTATAGTTTATAGCACCTTTTACCTTAAGGAAAAAAAGAAAAAAGTTCCAAAGAGAAGGATTCTCTGCTGTGTATGTGTTTTAAAACAGGTTCATTGCAGAGATAATAGGAAAAAAATGATTGAATGAATGTTAGATTTCTAGTTTGCCTACCATCAAAGACCAGAAGGTCATGGTCCAAAGCGGTTAAGAACAATATTAAGCTTGCCAGCTGATCCCAACCAGAAGACTGCTTGCTATGGTCAGAGTCGATCTGGATTTCAGAGTAAAGCAGCAGACAGCCCAAAGAGGCCTCACTGGTGAGACTGACTGAATGTATGACCAACTCACTCTGTCCTCAGGGAGAGAATAACAATTGTTCCATCTGCCTTTCAACCTTTGAAAGTCCAAGTGGGTCTCGTGGCCCTGACTGTCCTCCCATCCCTGCCAGCCACCATGTGCCAGGCAGCTGGAGGGACAGTTGTGTGGCCCTGCAGAGTCAGCACTCCAATGGCACCAGCCAAGCCTGCCCTGGAGTCTTCTTCCATTCAGGCACTGTCCTACGGTGGAGCTGTGCCCGTTAGCTCCAGGATTTGGGTAGAAGCACAGAACTGCCCATAGCAGCACCCACCTGTCTCACCCGTGCCTGAGACACTCAGGCCCCAGGTCCAGTGACAGGTGGACTGTGCCTTTTGCCTTCATTCCCCAGCATGGTGTACCTTCCCCTTGCCACCCTACTGCCTGATTTCATGTACATGTGACCTGATGCCAGCTAGGGACCCTCTTCCTGACTCGGAGGACCATTTACACTTGGCTTGAGACCCTCACTCTCTGCCCTGTAGAGGTCCAAGGCTCTCCCCAATTTCAGTCAAGTCCTAGTGGGTTCCCGGTAGGAGATCCATCTGCTCAGTTCCCTTAAGTACCCCCACTCTCGCCTCTCAGTTTAATGGTCCTTTTCCCACTCTGTCCCTGTTGACTCTGCACCACATTTTCTGGGTTAGAAACCCAATCTTTTTCACACAAAGCGATGTGTATGTGTGTAAAGTATACCAACGATTTGCTGGCGAGACAAAGAGAGGGGTATGTATTTCAGAAATGCTTGCAAATTTTCATATCGAATATTAGATACTGTTTGGGGGTGAGAAACAAAAAGAACAAAAGCTGATGTTTACTGGGTGCTTATCATATGGTAGGCAATATACTAAGCACTTTGTGTGCTTGATCTGATTTGATTGGCCCTACAATGCTTGGAATTAGACACTATTGTTATGTCCAGGGTATAGATTAAGCTCAGGCTAGGGGCTTCCCTGGTGGCTCAGAGGATAAAGTCTCTGCCTGGAATGCAGGAGACCGGGTTCGATCCCTGGGTTGGGAAGATCCCCTGGAGAAGGAAATGGCAACCCGCTCCAGTATTCTTGTCTGGAGAATCCCATGGACTGAGGAGCCTGGTGGGCTACAGTCCACGGGGTCGCAAAGAGTCAGACATGACTGAGCGACTTCACTTTCACTTTCACTTTAGAGATGTGTTTGAGATTACATAGCTGGGAAGTAGCAGAGCTGAGGAGGTGAACTCGGGCAGTCTGACTTCAGAGCCATCTCCCAAACCGCTCCTGTGCTCCCCTGCGTTCCCCCCGACCCCCGACTGGTTTGGATTTTTCCTTGTCTGCTTGGTCCAGCACCCCACCCCCCACAACCCCCGCATCCTGGTAACATATTCTCTTTCCTTCCCACTCTCATTTCTTATCTTCCTCTCTTTCCTTCCAGATAAGTGTAGAAACTCCAATCCCTTCTGCCTCTGTTCTGAAGAACAGTTCAAGTTTCCCCAGCCCTTGGCTCCTAACCTTTTCTCAGATTCCACCGAGGTTCTCAGCAAAGCAAAAACCCTCTCGTATAATAACATCCACACACCTTTGATGTCAGGCGTGTGAACGCAGACTGTGCAGGGTTTCTGCCCCAGGACAGAGAGGACAAGTGCGTGGCACGTGGCTGCCCCTCCTGCTCCCACGGCAGGCATCACTAATTAATGACAGCTCTCCTTCCCGCAGAGCCCAGACCCAGCACAGAGTTCCAGAAAGCCGCTGCCAGCTGAGCCAGGCTGTTGCATGGAATGAAGCCTTCCTTCTCTCCCACAGGGCGAGGCCATGACGGTACAGGAAGGGGACCAGACCACCCTTTAAGGGGAGAGGCGAAGCCCGATCCCCGTCACTGAAGAAGACCAGACCTGAAAGGCAGGCCTTCCACCAGCCCTTGACTCCTTCTCTGGGCCTCCTTCTTTTAGCCTAGACTCTCTGTTGAAGGCTCTTTTGAGTGAAAGGAGAAAGTTAATCCTTTGTCACAAGGATGTTGGCCCCACAGCTGAGCATAGAGGCAGCTACTGGGGATCCCAAAGTGTAGACAAACCAGATTTGTCAGTTTCTTGGCCCTGCCTGTGTTTGCTCATTGCTTTTCCCGAGTCTTTAGTAGTCTTGTTGCGTATCTCAGACCATGACTGGGCTGCAGGCTGCTAATGGAGAGGCCATGAGTCCAAGATTCCCTCCCTCCAGCCCGAAAGATAGTCACAAGTTTGACCAGAGAAATGAGTCTCCTAGAATAAGGAAGTGAGGCCGCCATCCTTATAGCTTCTGGCAAACTTTGAGAAGGGGTGGGTGGTAGAGTTCTGAATTTCAGAAACGGAGAGCAAGATATCATTCAAATCTCAAGGCTCAGCCTGGTTGAATCTAAACCAGCAGCTACATCCTGAGGGCTTCAAGATGCCAAGAGGCTCTTGCCAAGGAGGAGAATGTTAAACGCCACCTGCCCAAGGAAGAAGAGGGAGCAGATGAGCGTTTATTGAGCACCTACTATGTGCTTGCAGTGTATAAGACATATTTATATCCATTCTCATGTTCAATTCTCGAGCAGTTTGTGAGGACTCTCTCCTCTTCACAGAAGAGAAATCTAAACTCAGAGAAATTAAATAAGTCACACAGCTACTGAGTAGAAGAATAGGAATTCAGACCTAGGTGTTACGCAACTTGAAAGCCAAGGAGCTTATCACCTGTGCTGTATTTCCTGAGGGTAAGGACTCAGAGGAGAGTAGCCCCAGGCCTGGGAGGCTGAGCAGAGAGAAAGCCTTCACCGAAACCATCACCATGTTAATAGTGAAAATGACCGCTTGACAAAACTGAGAAGTCAAGACGTATGGATGCCTGTGCCGCTCCAGGGACAGCAGCTTCCACCCTGTGGTCCTGGACTCTCTGGGCTGCTGACGACTAGCCAGGGTCCTCTTTTCCTCCTCAACTCACTGTTACCCGGCACTGCTTTCAGGCCTTTGCAGCCGATGCTATTCCTGAGGCTGAGAAGCAGGTGGGCATTGTTGGGCGTGGGGCGGTGCTTGCCTCACACCCCTGCGCATGGCTTCCTACAGCTCAGGAAGCTCAAGGAAGAGCCTTGTGGCTTTTATTCTCTAAGTCTCTGGCTCTTCTGCAAAATGGAGATATTAATATTTACCTGAGAAGGTTGTTGCTTATATTAAAATCAATATGTGTAAAAGCCTTAAGAGCGCTGAAACACACATCACCATTGCTTTTATGATCTTCTCATCTCTGACTCATAAGATACAGATTTGAGGACAAACATATCTCAAACTTTACACCATTCAAATTGTTTATCATCTTTTCTTGGAAGAGCAGAAAAGCATTATAGAATCAATTTAATAATGAAACATTTGGCAGAGTGTTCTTAGCAATCTTCTTATAAAGAACATTTTTAATCAACCAAAGTCTAAAATATGAATATGGTATGTGTGATCAATTACAATCATACTTTGATTATTTCATTCTAGAATTGTGACTCACAGTTTAAATTCGAAGAAAAAAATAGCATCATCATTACCATCATTACCATGCCATCATCATCACAATCTTGTGTCACAGTCAATTGGGCCCCCCTCCCCCAAATACATTGCTACTCTCAAATCCCCCACATGCCTACCAGGGAGGTATTATAAATCTCCTTCTGCAAATATACCACTGAGCTTCCAAGAGGTTAAATATCTGTGTTAATTCAAGTAACAAAGTTTCAGGGCCAGAATTTAAACCTAGTTTTCTCTGATGTTAAAAAAATCCACATGCTCTTTCCTCTGTATTAATCGACTTCTAGCATTTCTCCTGGGTTTTTCCCCTGACTTCACTAGCCAGGGATTCTGATTCAGTTAATCTGGGGTGGGGCCCAACATGTATAATGGAAGCCAGATTCCCTGAATCAATATCTCAGTTCAGTTCACTCAGTTGTGTCTGACTCTTTGTGACCCCATGGACTGCAGCACGCCAGGCCTCCCTGTCCATCACCAATTCCCAGAGCTTGCTCAAATTCATGTCCATTGAGTTGGTGATGCCATCCAACCATCTCATCCTCTGTCATTCCCTTCTCCTCCCACCTTCAATCGTTTCCAGCATCAAGGCCTTTTTCAAGGAGACAGTTCTTCGCATCAGGTGGCCAAAGTATTGGAGTTTCAGCATCAGTCCCTCCAATGAATATTCAGGACTGATTTCCTTTAGGATTGACTGATTTGATCTCTTTGCAGTCCAAGGGACTCTCAAGAGTATTCTCCAACACCACAGTTCAAAAGCATCAATTCTTTGTTGCTCAGCTTTCTTTATGTTCCAACTCTCACATCCATACATAACTACCGAAAAAACCATAGCTTTTTACTAGACAGGTCTTTGTTGGCAAAATAATCTCTCTGCTTTTTAATATGCTGTCTAGATTGGTCATAGCTTTTCTTCCAAGGAGCAAACATCTTTTAATTTCATGGCTACAGTCACCATCTGCAGTGATTTTGGAGCCCAAGAAAATAAAGTCTATCACTGTTTCCATTGTTTCCCATCTATTTGCCATGAAGTGATAGGACCAGATGCTGTGATCTTAGTTTTTTGAATGTTGAGTTTTAAACCAGCATTTTCACTCTCATCTTTCACTTTCTTCAAGAGGCTTTTTAGTTCCTCTTTGCTTTCTGCCATAAGGGTGTTGTCATCTGAATATCTGAGGTTATTGATATTTCTCCTGTCAATCTTGATTCCAGCTTGTGCTTCATACAGTCTGGCATTTCACATGATGTACTCTGCATAGAAGTTAAATAAGCAGGGTGACAATATACAGCCTTGACATACTCCTTTCCCGATTTGGAACCAGTCCATTATTCCTTGTCCAGTTCTAACTGCTGCTTCTTGACCTGCATACAGATTTCTCAGGAGGCAGGTAAGGTGGTCTGGTATTCCCAACTCTTAAAGAATTTTTCACCATTTGTTGTGATCCACAGAGTCAAAGGCTTTGGCGTAGTCAATAAAGCAGAAGTAGATGTTTTTCTGGAACTCTCTTGCTTTTTCTATGATCCAACAGATGTTGGCAATTTGATCTCTAGTTCCTCTGCCTTTTCTAAATCCAACTTGAACATCAGGGAGTTCACGGTTCACGTATTGCTGAAGCCTGCCTTGGAGAATTTTGAGCATTACTTTGCTAGTGTGTGAAATGGGTGCAATTGTGCAGTAGCTTGAGCATTCTTTGCCATTGCCTTTCTTAGGGCTTGGAATGAAAACTGACCTTTTCCAGTCCTGTGGCCACTGCTGAGTTTTCCAAATTTGCTGGCATATAGAGTGCAGTACTTTCACAGCATCATCTTTTAGGATTTGAAATAGCTCAGCTGGAATTCCATCACCTCCACTAGCTTTGTTTGTAGTGATGCTTCCTAAGGCCCACTTGACTTTGCATTTCAGGATGTCTGGCTCTAAGTGAGTGATCACACCATTTGATTATCTGGGTCATGAAGACCTCTTTTGTATAGTTCTTCCGCGTATTCTTGCGACCTTTTCTTAATATCTTCTGCTTCTGTTAGGTGCATACCATTTCTGTCCTTTATTGTACCCATCTTTGCATGAAGTGTTCCCTTGGTATCTTTAATTTTCTTGAAGAGATCTCCAGTCTTTCCCATTCTGTTGTTTTCCTCTATTTCTTTGTATTGATCACTGAGGAAGGCTTTCTTATCTCTCCTTGCTATTCTTTGAAATTCTGCATTCAGATGAGTAGAGCTTTCCTTTTCTCCTTTGACTTTAGCTTCAATATCTGGGGTGGTATAAAAGACCACAACAAGCCTGTGGGAGCTCCTGGTGCCAGCATAGTCCTTACCTGTCTAGATGTTTTCAGAGCTCCTCCTCCAGCAGCCTCTCCACAGCAGAGAATAACCCCCACTCAGTACGGCTATTGTCAAGGGAGACTTGAGGTGATGACCTCGCACACGGGTAGCCCTGGATGTTCACTTTTCACCTGGAATCGAGTAGGTAGGCTCCCAGGCAGCTTCTAGAGCTTGTGACATCCTTTGTGGACTCAATGGGCACTGACAGCTGGCTCTGCAATGATGCCCTCTCTCCCTGTCCTCCCCTCTGCCTCACTGTATTTCTTTTAGTTCCTGGGCTATACCAGGCTCTTTTCCAGTTCAGAACTTTTACACAGGCTAGTGAGGAATATTCTTACCCACCCCACCCCTCAACCTCCACCTCTGCCTTCACCGAGCTTGACGAGACTCCACCCTGGCCTCTCACACTAGAATCATTTTGCATGTGTGTCAGTCCTGACTCTGTGAGGCCCTATGGACTGTAGCCCACCAGGCTCCTCTGTCCTTGGGATTCTCCAGGCAACAGTACTGGAGTGGGTTGTCATGCCCTCCTCCAGGGGGTCTTCCTGACCTGGGAATTGGACCCGCATTTCTTATGTGTCCTGCTTTGGCAGGCAGGCTTTTTACCACTAGCACCACCTGGGAAGCCCTAGAATCATTTCAGGAAGTTAAAAAAAGAGAGGGAGACTGTTCAGGCCTCACCCCAAGTCAAACACTTCAGAATTTCTGGGGGTGAGGCCTTTCCCCAGTATTTTTATATCATTCTCCAGATTGTTTTTATATGTAACCAGCGCTGAAAACTGCTTATTGTAGTTAGTTCTTACTTGATTTAAAATGTCACTTTCCTCTAGAAAGCCTTCCCCAGCCTGCCTCTCCACTCCAACGTCCCCACCCCTGGACTGGGCTCCTGTCATCCGGATCCCAGGAAGCCACTGGCTCTCGTCGGCCGTGTTCACCAGCTGGGCCTCAGAGCCAGTGCCTTGCACATAGGATGTGCCTGCTCCGCTTTGCTGGCTGATAGAATGCGAACTAACAGATATTTTCAAAATTCCACAATTACCCACTGATGCCTGCTCTGTGCCAGACCCTGTGCTGGGCTCTGGGGATTTAAAGCTCAGTAAGTCCTGGCCTTTGACCTCGTGATGTTCATAGGCAGGCAGGGAGGACCAAAGTGTGCACAAATAATTGCAACCTGACACCTGGCTTGAGGCACAGGGGGCAGGTTGGCAACTTCTTCAGGCCTGAAGACACTAGTCGGGATGGCCAATACCCACTGGTGAGCTTTGAGGGACTCCAGGAGGTGGCAGGGCAAGAGTGAAGTTGAGGAGACAGCTTGATGGGTGGGCGGCAGGACCCAGGTCTGGGGCTGGGAAGCTGGAGGAGGAACCATTCTGGGTACCCTGTGCCCAGAACAGGTCCTAGAACATGCTAGGTGCTTGTTAACAGCTTCTTGAGTGAATCAGTGAATAAATGATTGGATGAGACAAGTCAATGCCTAGTCTCTGAGAAACTGGAGGACTCACTGGGCAAGGATCAATCTGTGTTTTATAGGTTTCTTTGTCATGAGCTTATAATGAACAAGCAGTGACCTATGGGCCTTAGGTCCAGAGCAATGTCATAGCTAAAAGAACACAGTGCAGAAACCAAAAGGGACTTCAACATAGCTCAAGTCCTTTTTTGTGTGTTTCTCAAACAAAGTGAAAGTGAAGTCGCTCAGTCGTGTCCGACTCTTTGCGACACCAGGGACTGTAGCCTATCAGGCTTCTCCATCCATGGGATTTTCCAGGCAAGAGTACTGGAGTGGGTTGCCATTTCCTTCTCCAACACCATGAAAGTGACTCAAAATCCAGTCATGCATCTCAGGCTGCTTGCTTGCTTAGTTTCCACACCCCCATCCATTGACCTTGTAACTCTCAGTTCCCTTGGAACCTGTCTTAGCTGAAGCAGTCCAGATTCCCCCGGGGGTGAGCTCTAGGGGCACCAGGAGGTGGGAAGAGAGAGTGAAGATGAGGAGACAGCTCATTTGTTGGGTTGTAGTTCCCAGACCAGGGGCTGGGGGAGGTCCCATGTTGGATCCTCTGTGCCGACTGAATGTCCATCATCCGTCTGTCCCCCCAGGTCCAAGGGGGCACCTCCAGGGAGGAAGAAGGACAGAGGAGGCAGGGATTCTGAGCAGGCAGAACAGGGAGGGAACTGCGTGGGAATGTATAAAAGACAACATTAAAGAAATCACATATAAACAAGATTTGCACTTTCTGAAATGCTATTTCCATCAATGACCTTGGAAAGTAACCTTGGTTCTTTCTATAGCCCAGTGGTGTGAAGTATGTTTACAGTTTAACACTGGTCTTGAATCATCTCAAGCCAGGTGGGATACTCCCTCTCTGTCCCTCCTTATTTCAGGCCCTTCACATACCCCTGTTTCCAAGCTCAGTTGAGGAAGGAGACACTGAGCCACCTTGCCCTGTGCCTGAGCTGTGGCTGCCCAGAATTCAAGTGCTTTCCCATCAAGTCATCTATTCATAGAGTCAGAGGTGAGACTGCCAACTCCCTGGCTGTCTCTTCTTGGGTATTAAGTAAGCTTCTGTTCAGACAGAACACTCAAAACTGAGAATAATGTCCCATTTCATTCTTAGGAAATGATTCCCTCTACACGGCCGGCCTATGGGAGACGATTGGAAGACCTTGGGTCTTTATCTATTGTCCACCCTCTTTGAGTACCAGTAAAATGAAGGATAAGCAGATGGATAGATGGACAAATGGAAGGATGGGCAAGTGACTGACCACATGGCAATTAAAAGAGATGAGAGCTCTGGCCAATACACCCGCTGCACAGAGGGTTCATCTGGCAACTAAGGTTTATCGAGCTACTCCTTGATGTTAGAAGCCGCACTGCGCCTTTCTGTGCAAAAGGTCATTTAATTGCACAAGACATCTGCAAAATGCCCACATTCGCTACCATCACCTTGGTCTCTTCAGCTCCATTTCATCTCACTTTCTTCCCCCTAAGCCCCAGATGACCTTGCTGTTCTATTCTTCCTTCCCTCACACATTCATTTTACCTGGCTCTACCACTTACTTGCTGTACAGCCTCAGGCAAGTTGCTTACCCTCTCTGGGCCTCTATGTGGGCATCTGTAAAGTGTAGGTAACAATAACACTTCTCTCATAGAGCCTAGGGATGACAGGATGAGTTAGTACATGCAAAGCACAATGCCTGGTGCACAGTATGCACCATAACTCCATTGATCACCTACTAAGTGCCAGGAGTGGGGAGCCATGCTGTTCACAGCCTTGCTCACCGTCCTCCACTGGAGACACCTGCCTGTGATGTGGCTCAGCACTTGTGAGCAAGGGGCTTTGAGCCAGAGGTACCTAGCTGCATGGTGTACGCTTGGCCAGAGGGTCCTACCCTGTCCCATTCCCTTTGCTCTTAGAAAAACCCCAGGTCATTCAACTGCCTTTTGAGATCGGGTTCCCACAGGGAGACCCAGCTTGCCCACGATGACCCACGCTGGATGGGACTCCTTCCTGCCTAGCCCTGGGTGATACCTAGTGGTTCAGAAAGGGGCTCCCACTTGGCATCCAGATTGCAAGTTCCTCTAAAATGCTAATCTAATTGTGCCTCTCCCCAGCACATCATGGCTACTGATGCTCTGGGGAGAAGTCCTGCTGCTTTCAACTTGGGACAAAGTCCCATGTGATCTGGCTCCTGCCCACAAAGATCCAACACCGGATCTCATCATGTCTACCTTGCACTCTGACCCAGCCTTTCTGAACCTCAGTCCCCCCAGTATGCTCGCATCTCTGGCCTCTGCTATCACTCTGCCTGGAACGCTCTCCACCCACACCTCCACACTCCCCTCCAGGGGCTGCCCCTGACCCATTAGATCTCTGCTTAGCCCCAGCTCCCCTAGCTAGTCTCAGCCCTGAAGTCTGGGTATGCTGCTCCCTGGCCTGACCCTGAGCTCCCCAGCGGTCTCGGCCTCGCTGAGTTCCCTGTGAGGTCTGGGAGAAGGGCCCAGGCCTCTCCTTGTCCCTGCTGCATGCCCAGTGTCTCTGCTGGATCTCCACATAACATGAGCTCCATGTGCGCAGGTGCCTGCCTCTGCTCGGGGAGCTCTGGGAGCGGGGGACCTGTGCTCTCCCCTGCCCAGTTCCAAGGAGAAGGCTCAGCTTCTCTGCAGCTCCTCACCCAGGGTGTCTGGAGTCCTCAGGGGCCGGGCTGGCAGAAAGGGGCTGCTGACCAAGCACATCTCTGACTCACTGGGCAGAGAAGGCAGGAGGCGGGTGCTAATTGCCTGGTCCGTCCACACGCAAGGAAAAGCCCAGGCTTTGAAGCTGCAGCTGAGTCTTGGAGTGGGCGGGAGAGGCTGATGAGGTGATGCCATGGCTGCGGGCACCTCCGAGCCCACAGGAAATTATTAATAAAGAAATAACAACCGCGAAGCACTTTGTGTGTATAAATAATGACACCCTGTCTTCTCTGGCAGCATGGCCTAAGCACTTCCCAGCCACAATCTGGTTCATCTGGCCCTCTTGCAATGTCAAGGCAGTTAATGGAGGGGCCCCGTGCATCCTTCCAGCCCCACCCCCACCCCAGTGCTGCCCACCTGGCTAGGCCAGCCCTCCTGGGCCCTCTCCTCAAAGCTCCTGTTAAACTAGGAGTTTGGGGACTCCATCCAGTCAAAAAGGACAAGTTGATTACATGTACTTCAACTCCAAATGGGCAGGGTGAGTGGGGCTGGAGCCTGGGTGGAGAGGCGACTGAAGCTACATCCAAGCCTCTCATGAAAGAGCGTGGCGGTCAGTTACTGCCGTTTGCTGTTTCTCTGATCTAGTTCTCACTGTTTGTCTCAGCCAGATTGTTTGGCCTCTTTCTCGTCTCCCCAACAACCCATATGTCCTTTAAAAACCCATTACAGGTAATGAACAGGCTCTAGCGCACACGTGCTTGTGCTCACAGTCATCCCTCCGTGATGGACGGTGTGATTTCTCCGGTATTGTCTTCTTTATACGGGGCCTCTCATTTCACTGAACTTTTTGTGCGATCCTTCAGCTGGGAGTGCCTCCTATTTATAGTGACTACGGAAATCCTCCTCACCCTTTGAACTCAGCTGCCTCCATGAAATCTGTCTTGAGCATCCCCTGTTCCAAAGGCATCTAGCGTTATTTACTCTCTCCCTGTCCCTGTGGCTCCTGTCTTCTCCTGCAGCCAGAGAAGCTTCTTGGGGTCAGCCTGAACGCCGCTCATTCCAGGAGCTCCCCTGCCCCACCTGCCCCTCAAGGCTTAGTTGCAACACTTAGAACAAAGGATGGCACACTTTTTCTGCATAATCCCCAGGGAGTAAATACTTTAGGCTTTGCAGAACCACGGTGTGGTCTCTGTTGCATATTTCTGCTTTTGTGTTGTTTATAACCCTTTAAAAATGTAAACAGCATTTCATCTCAGGGACTGTTCAAGAATAGGCCAAAGGCTGGATTTGGCCCATGGCCTTAGCTTGCCAACTCCTGATTTAGGTAAGCAGAAGCTCTAGGCACTCCTACTGTGTGCTTGGTGTGATTCTAGGTGTGCGAAAGACAAAGATGTACAAAACGCATCCACGTCCGCAGGGAATGTCCTGACTAGAGGGAGAGACATTCATAAACAGGCCATTTTAACAAGGTGATGGGGGTCCCCAAGAGAACTGTGGGATGTAGATTTCCTGGGGAGATCTGCCCACAAAGATCCAACACCGGATCTCATCATGTCTCTGATCTGAGCCTGAGCATCCGTCCGGAAGTGAGATGGAAGAGGGGAGGGGTGAGATCGAGGCAGAGGGGACAGCAGAGTAAGGGCATGCAGGGATAAACCAGCACTGTGTGCTCCGGGCACTCCAAGTGGAAGGTACTTAGCACAGTCCCCCTCAGAGAGTACACGTGCGGTGCTTGGGCAGCTCCCGTCATAGTCCCCCGGCCAATGCCAGATCCTGAGTCGGCACTCAAGAAATCTTTGAGATTTGTGCAGTTGTTTAATTTCTTCTCCATATTTATTTAATTCTCATAAAGGCACAGAGCCTGAATCCAACCCTCAGCAGTGAGACGGGCCCACTAGGGAATGGGGGCTGGTCACAGTGACCACTGGCACATCTTCCTTGACACGGGGTGTGTTCCTGCCTCTGTCTCTACCTGACCTCGAAGAAGCAAGTTATTCTGTTTCTCCAAGTGTTAACTCTCTCCCTGTAAAACAGGCAAAATGATGGGACCCACCTCTTTGAGGGGCCTTTGGGACTCAGTGAGCCCTCGGCAAATGCCCCGTGAAGGTGACCGGCAAGAGCACTTTCCCCTGTGCGGCCCCAGGACAAGGAGGGCATTAGAGATGCGCTGAGGGTGATTGGCACAGACCGAGCGGCAGACGGAGGGTATGAGGAAGAATCCTGACAGAAGCTGAGAGCGTACACATCCCACCTAGACCTGCTCGGGCTCTGGACTGGCCGGCAGGGAGGCAGAGTGCCCTTCATCTCTGAGTCGTTCAAGGATCAGGGATCATGCAGCTCCCAGCAGGCAGCTTATGGCACCTTCCAGACAAAGAGGATTTAGGTCTTAGAGAGTCAGGCAGAGACACAGGGCAGAGTTCCCGAGGCACAAAATGTAGACTTGTGTGAGTCTGTTTATTTACTGGCTCCCAGTCTTTCTCCAAAGGAAATTTGAGACAGATTACAAGAAACATGCTTACAAGAGGGTTGCTAGAAAGAGAAATCGGAAACAACTGTACCCCAAGAGCTGGAGTAGACATTGGATCTGGTTCTGAACCTCTCAGCGGCTGAGGCATAAGCAGAGGCCAGAGAGAGAAAGAGAAGGGGATTGATACTAAAAGAACACCATTATCTTGGAAGGTATTCTCACATGGCAGCCCTCCGATGATAAACATTATTATCTCCATTTACAGCACCAAGAAGTTAGAGGAGCTACATTGTGTTTTATAAACGTATTTATGCACAACTGTGTTTATTGAGCATCTACTATGTAGCAGGCACTGTGCCCTATGCCTTATACACAGAATTTTAATTCTTCTAACAATTCTCAGGAATGGATATTATTATTATCCTCATTTAACAATAATCCTCATTCAACAATAATCCTCATTTAACCAATAAAAATCAGAGGGGTTAACTGATTTCCTTAAGGTCACACAGCTAGTATTTAAATCCAGAGGAATTTGATTCTAAACCTCTTCTCTCACCACCCTCTTAACCCAACTCCTCTGACAATAGGCTCCTTCACATCAAGTCCTATAAGGAATTTCTCATATGGAGTCTTAATTGGAGGAAAAAGGGGACACTGAGTGACATAATAGTCAGTTATAAAGAAATCCCAGAATTGGTTTTAAAGGAAGGATTAAAAGTTTTTATACATTATCTTTTTTAAAAAGTAGCTAAACAATTAATTAGTCCTAGTTGAGGTATGTGGGATTTTTTTTTTTGTTTTTTTTAAGTTGTGGCATGTGGGATCTAGGTCCCTGACCAGGGATCGAACCCCGGCACCCTGCATTGGGAGCACAGAGTCTTAGCCACTGGACCACCAGGGAAGCCACCGGGCATTATCTTTTGCTTTGATGAAACAGCACACGTGCACCAAAGCTCTTTGTCCTCCCAGGACCTGTTCGCTTCCTTCCGTGACAGGCTAGGCCTGGGCCCAGCAGGACTCAGGGGCAGGGACCCAGCCTCCCTCCAGGACAGGATGGGCTGCGGCTGTTAGAAACAGCACATCCATTATGATTTGAATTTCCCGCCCTGCCCTGCCCTTTCCCCTTCTTGGGGCTGTGTTTTTATGATACTCCGTTTGCTGTTTCTTGGGGCCAGGCACCTCCTCTGAGCTGAGCCAGCCTTTTATGGCCACGGAGCTAATTAAGTAAGAGCAACTCAGGGGCACTTGGAGAGCGGCTCTGGTCCTCGTCAGGCCTGGGCCGAGCGGCCAAGTGCCTCTGGCCCAGGGAGTGTAGGAGCTCTTGGCCGAGCATCAAGCTCTTCCTCTCTCCTGCTGGTCCCACTTACCTTCTCTGTTCCCTCTGATCACAAGCGCTGCAGTCAATTCTTCCCCAGGCTACCTAGGGGACCTTCGGAGACCGGCCTAACGATCACCATGTCCCAAGTCTTATTTTCATTTCCACTCTGGAGGGATTTTTGCACAAGAGGACTGTGAGCGCGAACTCTCAGAAGGCGCACGTGTGTCCGTCTTCCTTTCTGGGAAGACAGCCCTTGTGCAGGCCGCCCTTGACAGGCAGGAATGGCAGCAGCTCCCAGGCGGCAGTTTTTCTCAATGGAAGGTTACCAGCAACCAGTCCTGCAGGTTGAATTCCTCTCCTCCCTTCTCCAGAAGGGAGAAGTTTGTCAGAAGGGGGAGTTTGTTCTCCCAGGACTGTTATCCTGGGCCAGGCTTACATTCTTCACGAAAAAGAAGACAGTCCCAGAAAGGAATCTCAATGGACGTGTGGTGACAGCTGGAAGTTTCTGTGGATGAGGTCACCCAGAGAGCAGGTTTCCCTGAGTCTTGGGCTTCCTTTCTTCACTGGAAGGGGAAAGAGCCAGCCTACTTGGGCTTGAATCTGGTGTCGAACTTTGCCAAACCTCAGTTTCCTCATCTGCAAAATGGGGCAATTGTGGGACCACCCTATGAAGTTTGGGTGAGGATTAAAGTAGGGAATTCATGAAAAGGGATGAGCAGGGATCCTGGCACAGAATAAGAACTCAGAATAAAGGGTGGCTCACCCTCTAACCTCACAGCTACTATCCTAACTCTCCCAGGGCCTCTGTAGACCTCTAGTCACATCCCTCACACACACAGCAGCTTCCTTTTCTTGTCTTAACTACAGGAAACCTCCATGATCCTTAGCATAGCACGGAAGACCCTACACAGCCTGACCCCAGTCCTCTTTTCCATTTCCTCTCTCATCCTACCCACTTCCCCAGCCTCCCCCAGCTCCACACTGCGCTTATGCACTTGAAACTCGAATCGTACGGAGTGGCTTGCCATTTCCTTCTCCAAGGGATCTTCCAGACCCAGGGATTGAACCCACATCTCCTGAGTTGGCAGGTGGATTCTTTACCACTGCACCACCTGGGAAGCCCCTCTTGCACATCTCCCTTGATGAACTTCTATGTACCTTTTAAAGCTTAATTTAAATGCCCCCTTTCATGGAGAAGTCTTCCCTGCCCACCATCACACACACACACGCGCACACACACACACACACACACACACACATATGGAGAAGTCTTCCCTGCCCACCATCTCACACACACACACACACACACACACACATACCCCTCTCTCTCTCTTTCTCCTGTAGGGATCTTCCCCTGCACAACCATTGTACATGCCCCAGTAGAGGAGGCAACACTCTCAGTGAACATCCAGTGTGTTTGCCCCTCTCTCTTCTTCACCGTCTGAGAGGTTCTGGACAACAGAGACCATGCCATATTTCTGTATCCTCTTGGCACATGGCGTGGCATACACTAGGTGCTGAGTAAGAACTAATGCAAGTGGGACCAATGCATGCATCGCTGTTTTCCGGAGGGATGCGCGGTGGGAAGTCTCCCATCCCCTGGTAAATCAGGGCCTCAAGGTCATGTGGCTTGGAGTGGGGGAGTTGCCGCATGCACCATTTCCAGGGTCCCTCCGTTAAGTTAACCCCAAGTTCCCCTTAAGTTGTTGATATTTGTACAGCAATTTATAATTTATAGGTTTCTTTTCACAAATAGCATAATTAATAATGATAACAATAGCCAGAAGGCTTACGTTTACTGTGTGCTTACTCTGTGTCACACATTTGACATGGATGATTTTACTTAATCTTTATAAAAACCCTATGAGGCAGGTAAGTGTATTATGCCCATTTTTATAGATGTGGAAACTGAGGCTCAAACTGAAAGTAGGGACAGTGGCCCTTAACCTCAGGCCCTTCCCTACCAAATCCTGCGATCCCTCCACCCACCCTGAGAGCCTGGGGAGCCTGGTGCTCGCTTGCACATCAGAAGCTACCAGGGACCTCACTCCTCAGCTCCCTAATTTCTTTCTTTTTTAATTTTTGCCTGCACCTAGGGGCACCATGGGAAATATTAGTTCCCCAACCAGGGATCGAACCTGTTCCTCCTGTGGTGGAAGTACAGAATCTTAACCACTGGAGCACCAGGGAAGTTCCCTCCACTCTCTAATTTCTGATTTAGCTCCTTCTCTGTCCCCTTGCTCCTCTCTCCTACCCCTCACTCAAGAGCCTCAATGGTAAGAATAATCTGGATTATATAATCTCGAAATCCTGGTGTGTACACTGAAAAAGAAGCAAGCACTAGAGTTTGACAATCTTGGGTTTCAAACTGCTCTGCCGCCTTCCATCTGGGTGTCTGTGGGCAGGTGTCCTAGCCTCTCTGTTCTTCCATATTTTCATTTGCAAAATGGAGATGTTAGCACCAAACCCAGTGTCTTACTATGAGGATTTAGAACCTAGTTCAATGCCTGGATTATAGTAAACATTGAAACAAATGTTTCTCCCCTTATGTCTCCCTGAAAAAAAAAACAAACAGAAACCTTATTATTATTATTTTTTTTTAGAAAGCAATTTCTATGGCATTACGCTCAGGGAAACCATAGCAACCAGTTTCCTGCAGCTTGGTTTCCGGCCTTCCCCAGCTGTACAATGGTGCTGGGGCACAGCCTTTGTTATCCCAATACCCCAGGGAAGATGGGAAGTCACGCGCTCTGTGGGGTGGAGGCATCTGCTAGGGAGAACTGCCTGGGCTGATGGTTGTGTCATTGCCATTGGCACCTCAGCTCCTGATGACCTGAGCCTGGCCCCGTCCTGTCCCTCAGCAGTTAGGGCACAAGGATGCCGTGGTTCCCCACTGCTGACTCAATTCATCTTCTAAGGCCGGCCTTGTTATGAGTCAGGCTGGAGCAGCTGGTTTTCTTTTTTATGAGGATAAAAGCAGCATTTGGTTGGGTCTGGAGAGCTTCCTGACTCTCCTTAGATCTTTAAGACATTTCCTAGGACGTAAAGACACAGGGTGATTGTGTGTGTGTGTGCGCGCACTCGTGTGTATGCATGTGTATGTCTGTGCCTAGGAAGCACGCCAGGAGACAACGTGGTACGTCTGAAGAGCAGAATGAAGGCTTCTGGCTACAAAGAGGCTCTAAGATCAGCCTCATAGAGCAGGGAAGTCTGTGACCCCACTGGCCTCCGAGGCACGCTGTGGTCTGGTCCAGTCCATGGTGACATCACACCCAGCCGGCCCGGCTACCGGCACTCTGCAGAGAAGTTGCCTTGGGTATTTGGCGTAGTCAGACGTGAACTATGACACTCCAGCTATGGAAGGAGTTCCCAGCAAGCCATTCGGACAAGAGCAACCTGGCTGCATCGCAGTGTGGGGCTGAACATCGACCAGACCCTCAGGGACAGATTACAGGGATCCCAGGCAGTGGGAGGTGGGCAGCAAGGGGTACCAGGCAGCATCTGAGGGTGCTCTGGGTGCCCAAGTGTCTGTGACTTGTTTAGTCGCTCAGTTGTGCCCGACTCCTTTGCAACCCCGTGGACTGTAGCCCACCAGGTTCATCTGTCCATGGGATTTTGCAGGCAAGAATATTGGAGTGTGCCATTTCCTTCTCCAGGGAATCTTCCCAACCTAGGGATCAAACCTGCATCTCCTGCATTGGCAGGCATGTTCTTACCACTGGGCCACTAGTACATGACTTCTCTGTAGCAAACCCAGGGCCTGCCCAGCCCAAAGTCTCCCCCTGGGCATGTGGTCCGGGCTCAAGGGCTGATGGAGCTCCTTTGCGTTACCGAAGAGAGAACTGACCTGGAGAGAACAGAGTTGCCCAATGTCACACAGCTTACTAAGCACAGAGGTATTGTACTTTAGAGACAGAATGGTTCTTAAACATGATCTGTCTTAATCTCCTCAATAGATAGATGAGGACTCTGAGCTTTCAGGGCAAGAAAGGAGTTTCTCAGAAGTACAGAGCAGACAAAACCCACAGGCCCTGACTCCATGAGGGTGTAACTGGTCTACCCAAGGGTCCGTCAAGCATAGCCCTTGGGCCAAATTTGGCCTGCCACCTGTTTCTGTAAATAAAGTTTTATTGGCACGTAGCTATGACCTTTCGTTCCTACATTGTCCATAGCTTCTTCTGTGCTACTAACGTGTTGAGTAGTGACAGCAGAGACCATATGGTCTGCAAAGCCTAAAATATTTCCTATCTGTAATGGCTTATATAGGAGAAGAATCTGAGGAGGGGTGGATATATGTATATGTAATATGTGAACCGTGAACTTGCAGATGTTCAAGCTGGTTTTAGGAAAGGCAGAGGAACCAGAGCTCAAATTGCCAACATCTGCTGGATCATCGAGAAAGCAAGAGAGTTCCAGAAAAACATCTATTTCTGCTTTATTGACTATGCCAAAGCCTTTGACTGTGTAGATCACAATAAACTGTGGAAAATTCTGAAAGAGATGGGAATACCAGACCACCTGACCTGCCTCTTGAGAAACCTGTATGCAGGTCAGGAAGCCACAGTTAGAACTGGACATAGAACAACACACTGGTTCCAAATAGGAAAAGGAGTCCGTCAAGGCTGTATATTGTCACCCTGCTTATTTAACTTCTATGCAGAGTACATTATGAGAAACGCTGAGCTGGAAAGAAGAAGAAGAAGCACAAGCTGGAATCAAGATTGCCAGGAGAAATATCAATAACCTCAAATATGCAGATGACACCACCCTTATGGCAGAAAGTGAAGAGGAA
>SJYT01059113.1:583745-641849 GCA_006410635.1 Cephalophus harveyi
AAAAAAAATTTAATTAAAAAAAGAGTTAATGAATAACACTCTCAAGTGTTAAAAAGTAAACAAAAAAGTAGTTCCTAACCGGCCCTTTACAGAAAAAGCTTGCCCACCCCTTGCCTGATTCACTGAGGTTTTCCAGAGGCCTGGAAGCTGCTGGCCGTCCTCCCCGCATCCTCCTCCTTCGAGAACAGGCTCCACTCCGCCTGTCAGGCCGGGTGCCAGCCTGAGACCCCTCTCTGCAGGGCAAGACTGTGCCCCCGGAATAGAGGCAGGGGAACTGACAAAGAGGAATGCCTCCTCCAGAGGGGAGTTGAGAGTAGAAGATGATTGGATGGCAAGAGTAAAAACAGTGGCTAACAGTTGTGATGGTGTGACAGAGTCTCTTAGAAGGTCTTTTTGTATAGGATTGAACCTCACAGCAACCTGGAGAGATAGGTACATTTCGTGTGATCATTTTGCACAAGAGAAGCTGAAAGCTGGAGAGATTTAGGAACTTGCAGAGCCTGGTAAGTGGTGGAACCAGGTGTGAACCAGGGGAAGGCTTACTCTGGGGCCCCTGTCCTCCACCTGCTCCAGGATCAGGGTTGGGAGAAGGGGGAGGGCAGCTCACTTGAATTAGGAGAGGTCAAGCCGTGACTCTGTATTTTTCTTCTCCGTCCCTTTGTCAAGTGCTGAGTGACCACTTTTTGAGCAAGAGTCACCATGGAGCTGGGTTCTGTGGGTCAGAAGGAGAGAGGAGGAGAGAGAGAAATGTCAGGTGTGGAGCCTGTATCTGAGGAGCCCACCCCTGAGGAGAGAAGGCAGCCACAGGATTAATGAGTTTTCGGTAGAAATTGGCAGTGTCAGAAGAGAAGTGCGGATAAGATGCCAGGGAATTCAAGGTGCTTCATGGTCTAGAATACGGCATAACCTCACGAATGTTCAGGATCAGGGGCTCCGATGCCAGAGCCTGGACCAGCCAGGCATGCGATGTGAACAAAGGAGCCGACCTCATTCTCATTTAAGATAAGGAAAAAGCTCCTTGGGGAGAAAAAGCTCCCATAGTCCAGAGCGTTAGGTGTGCACGTGCAGAATTTGAACAGGAGCCAAACAGAACCTCTCTCGGGGCAGATAAGTCATGACCTCTGTATCATGTTGACTGGTATATACTGCCATGAAAAGATTCCATGTTGCTAAATGTAAAAAGCAGACTAGAGAACAGATTAACATGTTTCTGTACTTTTTTAATGTATATGTCTACACACATAGAAATACGCAGAGGGAAGCCTGGCAGGAATTACTCCAAAATCTTGACGGGATTTACCGAGACTGTTATTTTGCTTCTCTGGGTTTTTTCCTCCATTTCTACCCGCCCCGCCCCCCGCTTTTTTTTTTTTTTTTTTTGTCAAAAAACTTCTATTACTTGCCTGAATTTTTATTTTTGAAAGTTTAGAAGACAGATTATTTTATATGCTTTCCCAACTCACCGTCTCCTAATTTCTACATTGCAAGATTCAACTCAAACATCCCCTCCTCCAGGAAGCCTCCCCTGCTTCCCAGAGTGGGTTTACCCATATCAGAACTCTTCTTTTGTGGAGATTACTCTCCATTTACGTGTATACATCTGGTTCCTCACTGAAGGGGATGCAAGACGTGAGCTTCCAGAAAACGGGGACTGCACCTAACCCGTCTTTGTATTTCCAGCAATTTCCGTGGAATTTAGTATACTATATGCTCTACAAATATTTGAGGAGCCAAGGCCTGAATTTAGAGCTGGAGGCAGGAGAGGAGGCCCAGTGAAGAAGAGGCAGACAGCGGACCCAAGGGCTGGAAGGGACCAAGAGGCAAGAACATTCCAGGCACTAAAAGGAGCAAGAGGGCATCTGAGGGATGGTGGACCATCCCAGTTGACTGGAGTGTGCAGTGTTTCAGTGGGAATAGAAGGAAATCAGGCTGAGAAAGATGGGGGAGGCTATGGACAGGGGCAGGAGCGTCAGACTTGGGAGTTCAGATGTTCCAGAAGCCAGGGCAAGCCTGGTCCCTCCCTTACAAAGCCTCTCCTACTCCAGGTCATC
The DNA here is from genome assembly GCA_006410635.1 of Cephalophus harveyi. Lineage (NCBI taxonomy): Eukaryota > Metazoa > Chordata > Mammalia > Artiodactyla > Bovidae > Cephalophus > Cephalophus harveyi. Next base: position 585,797 of record SJYT01059113.1, read on the forward strand.
ATTCCTTTCATCTCCTGCTCTGCGGCATCACGAGCGTCCCACCCACCCCCTCTAGGCCCCCTGGCCAGAGCTTTTTCCTGCCTTTCTGGCGCTGAAAGCAGTGCTGGCTTCTGTCCCGAGCAGCGTGACCTGCTGCCCATGAGTCAGGGGCTCAGCCGTTCCTCAGTGACTAAGGCTGTTGCTTCCCGCCAGTTTCCCGTAACCGCCTGAGTTAAGACTCAGTCTGAATCACCGTTTATTGTTTTTAGAGTTGTTTTTTTTTTCTTTACTCCCTACCCTCCAGTTTTTTAAAATATCAACCGCCTCAGCCAGCCCAGTGAAGCTGAATGATGCTGAGGAACTGGTCGACACACCCACACCCACAAAAGAGACCCAGATCCCCACTCTGTTGAGGTAAGCAAGGCAGCTGTGGCTGTGGAGCCAGACAGACTGGTGTTCAGTCCTGCTTCTGTCCCTGCCCACTGGGCTCCCCTGAGCAAGCCACTTCACCTCTCTAAACCTCAACTTCCTTATCTGTAAAATGGGGATGCATATGTGAGTGGCGAATCGTTCTCAGTCGTTTCCAACTCTTTTTCACCCCATGGACTGTACCCCACCAGGCTCCTCTGTTCATGGGACCCTCCAGGCAAGAATACTGGAGTGGGTTTCCAGGCTCTTCTCCGGGGGATCTACCCTACCCATGGATCGAACCCATGTCTCTAGTGTGTCCTGCATTGGTAGGTGGGTTCTTTACCACTAGCATCACCTGAAGAGCCACACAATGGAGATAACAATGCCTACTTTAAAGGGCTGTCATAAGGATCGAGGGTAAGATCTGTAAAGCAGCAGGCGCATGGCAGGCATCCTGGGAGTGGCAATTGTTATCAGAGAGTGGAGCTCCTTCGCTTGGGAAGGAACTGATGCAGGAGAAAGCTGTGGGTCTCATGCCTTCTGCCCATCTGTCATTTCAGAAAGACAGGGCGATAATGAGCTTCCTGAAATTCACATTTCCGGAGTTCATTTTGGGCTGATGAGAAATCACTTAGTTCTATTATGAATAGCCAACATTTACTGAGCACTTAGTATGTGCCTGACACTGTTCTAAGTACTTTAAAAACTTAGCCATCATAAGCTCACTGAGGTAGGTACTATTATTATCTCCATTCACAGATAGAGAAATCGAGGCACAGAAAGGTTAACTAGCTTAGTAGAGAGAGAGGCGGTCAGGATCTGAATTCAAACGGTCTGCGTTCAGGGGACTGTGTCATGCACAGCGGCTAGAGGCTCTCGGGGATGTCCCTGGCCTGGGTGTTCTATGCTTTAACGGGGTCCTCATTAAATATGGCATGTGCCGTGCACTAAACTAAGCAATCATCAGCTTTCAGTTTACTTTTCACAGCATTTATTAAGGATAGTGTTGATAGTCCTCATTTTCCAGCTGAGGAAATTGAGGTTTTGAGTAGGACCACTGGTTAGTGGCAAAGTTAGCACTTGAATTCAGCTCTCTCCTTCTCAAAGTCGGTGGTGGTTCCACCACTCCCCGTGAAATGGCTGGCTGAGTTGGCAGCAGGCTGACTTTAGTCTTTTTGAAGCTCATTGACCTGATTCTTTGACAGTAATGCCCCACTGGTCTGCCTAAATCCTCCAGAACAGGAGACCAGATTGTTGGACTCTAGCGATGGATTCCCCATCTTGGGAAGACCATCCTTTGTGCTGATGATGGTCTGTAACTCTGAGACCCCGGGCAGCCCCTGGCAAGTCAGGGTTTGAGGTCCAGGAATTCCATCCACAACAGCGCCTGTCTAGTATCCAGAGACTTGCATGGATGCCCACTGAGCACTTCCTCCAGCCAAATGGTCAGGAAGCCACCTGGGGAATCTACACATGCATAGAGAAGGGGCTGATGATGCTAATGTGCTAGTAACAATTGCTTCCATGTACTGCTTGCTAAGCACTGGGCTAAACCTTTTACATACAGGCATTAGCTCCTGTAATCCAATTATTATCCCCACTTAACAGATGGAACCACTGAGCCTTAAAGAAGTTAGTGAGCTGCCCAAAAGGAACTATGGACTGGGCAATGAATGGACAACATGGCCTAGTTAATCCCTGAGGGACCCCTGGAGACTGGTATGTATTTTGCATGTTTTCAGTTGAAAACATTGAAGTTCAGAGAAGTGAAGGTTCACCCATGGTCTCACAATTAGGATGAAGGAGGACTAGACTCCAACCTAAGTTCCTCTGTGGTTTGGCAATTATGCCCCCCTGGCCCCGGCTAAAAGTTAGAAGACCTGGGTTTCAGTAGCTGCTTTCTTTGCCTTTTATACACAAAATGGGAGGAGTTGGATTAAATTAAGGATAATTTAAGTTCGTTGCAGTGTTAATATTTTGTGATTCTCTGAGGCAAGAATGCCCTGGATTTGGGGGACCCATTGGTGGTCTTGTTCTGAGATCCATCTAAGCCCATTGACCAAGGACAGCTAGGGAGAGAGAATGGTTTGGTGTTTCCACCAAGCAGGGTGTCCAGGAAGCAGAAAGCCTCATGGCAACAGCTGGGGGATGAAGGTTCAAAAATGTGTTTTCCTGAAAGAGAAAAGAGAGAGATTGGGCTTCACCCCAGAGGCCTTCAAGCCCTGTACTTGCAGCATCAAGACGGAAGCAGAAACCCGGAGTCAGGGACAGAGACATCAGTGGTTTAATGGATGGGGGACCTTACATGTCTGAAGCAAGGTCCTGGAGCAACACCTCCCTGTGTGTGGCAGATGGCGAGCAGGACATGGTGGTTGTCTTTGCTTCCAGCGGGGAGGGTGGATGGAGGAGTTACCAGTTATAGGGGAAACTGACATCAGATTGGCTGTCAGTTACCAGGGAAACCAGTAGAGAAGCATGCCCCTTGCGCCCTTTTGATAAGCTATCAAACTGGAGATGTTGTGATCTAAAGATTAGAACAGTCACTAGCTGGGGCCTGGGGGCAAGTATGTAGGCATTTACTGATTAGGTTCCATGATTAGGAGGGAAGGTCAGTCATACGAGTGAAGCTTGGGGCTGGCCAAGCAGGGGATATACAGACAGCAAGAGAACCAGCATCTCGTATGGCCTGACCATATCGGAGACTTGGGCTGCCTTCTTCTTTAGCTACTTGTGTCCTGGCAAGGTTTGGATTGTTAGGCGCCCTACTTGGTGCAGAGGAAACCATGCTGTGCTGAGCGCAGCAAACTCCTCCCCACTGGCGTTACTTGTTGATTTCTCAGCCCAATGGTTGAGCTCATCCAAGAGGCCAGTGGGCAGGACAGTCAGATAAGGCCCTGGAGCACCCCAGAGAGCATCTGTAGGTCCCCTCTGCCCTGAACACAGGAGAGCGCAGCTAGTTCTGCCTCTTTTTGGCTAGGTGAATCACTCAGTCCCTGGGAATCCCAACTTGACTCCACAAATCACAAGTACAGGGCCACCTTTCACAGGTCTTCAAGGAGGTGAGAAGGATTTTCAAATAAGGCCCTGGAGCACCCCAGAGAGCATCTGTAGGTCCCCTCTGCCCTGAACACAGGAGAGCGCAGCTAGTTCTGCCTCTTTTTGGCTAGGTGAATCACTCAGTCCCTGGGAATCCCAACTTGACTCCACAAATCACAAGTACAGGGCCACCTTTCACAGGTCTTCAAGGAGGTGAGAAGGATTTTCAATTCTTTAACACTGTAACTCTATTAAGTTTAAAAGACCAGCCTTTATACTCATTAGCTTATCTGCTTCATTGTTGACAAGATCCTTTCTTTTAATCATCAGCTTTCAGTTTACTTTTCACAGCATTTATTAAGGATAGTGTTGATAGTCCTCATTTTCCAGCTGAGGAAATTGAGGTTTTGAGTAGGACCACTGGTTAGTGGCAAAGTTAGCACTTGAACTCAGCTCTCTCCTTCTCAAAGTCGGTGGTGGTTCCACCACTCCCCGTGAAATGGCTGGCTGAGTTGGCAGCAGGCTGACTTTAGTCTTTTTGAAGCTCATTGACCTGATTCTTTGACAGTAATGCCCCACTGGTCTGCCTAAATCCTCCAGAACAGGAGACCAGATTGTTGGACTCTAGCGATGGATTCCCCATCTTGGGAAGACCATCCTTTGTGCTGATGATGGTCTGTGACTCTGAGACCCCGGGCAGCCCCTGGCAAGTCAGGGTTTGAGGTCCAGGAATTCCATCCACAACAGCGCCTGTCTAGTATCCAGAGACTTGCATGGATGCCCACTGAGCACTTCCTCCAGCCAAATGGTCAGGAAGCCACCTGGGGAATCTACACATGCATAGAGAAGGGGCTGATGATGCTAATGTGCTAGTAACAATTGCTTCCATGTACTGCTTGCTAAGCACTGGGCTAAACCTTTTACATACAGGCATTAGCTCCTGTAATCCAATTATTATCCCCACTTAACAGATGGAACCACTGAGCCTTAAAGAAGTTAGTGAGCTGCCCAAAAGGAACTATGGACTGGGCAATGAATGGACAACATGGCCTAGTTAATCCCTGAGGGACCCCTGGAGACTGGTATGTATTTTGCATGTTTTCAGTTGAAAACATTGAAGTTCAGAGAAGTGAAGGTTCACCCATGGTCTCACAATTAGGATGAAGGAGGACTAGACTCCAACCTAAGTTCCTCTGTGGTTTGGCAATTATGCCCCCCTGGCCCCGGCTAAAAAGAGGGACCCCTGGAGACTGGTATGTATTTTGCATGTTTTCAGTTGAAAACATTGAAGTTCAGAGAAGTGAAGGTTCACCTATGGTCTCACAATTAGGATGAAGGAGGACTAGACTCCAACCTAAGTTCCTCTGTGGTTTGGCAATGATGCCCCCCTGGCCCCGGCTAAAAGTTAGAAGACCTGGGTTTTAGTAGCTGCTTTCTTTGCCTTTTATACACAAAATGGGAGGATTTGGATTAAATTATCCTCTAAGTTCATTGCAGTGTTAATATTTTGTGATTCTCTGAGGCAAGAATGCCCTGGATTTAGGGGACCCATAGGTGGTCTTGTTCTGAGATTCATCTAAGCCCATTGACCAAGGACAGCTAGGGAGAGCGAATGGTTTGGTGTTTCCACCAAACAGGGTGTCCAGGAAGCAGAAAGCCTCATGGCAACAGCTGGGGGATGAAGGTTCAAAAATGTGTTTTCCTGAAAGAGAAAAGAGAGATATTGGGCTTCACCCCAGAGGCCTGCAAGCCCTGTACTTGCCCAGCATCAAGACGGAAGCAGAAGCCCAGAGTCGGGGATAGAGACATCAGTGGTTTAATGGATGGAGGACCTTACATGTCTGAAGCAAGGTCCTGGAGCAACACCTCCCTGTGTGTGGCAGATGGCGAGCAGGACATGGTGGTTGTCTTTGCTTCCAGCGTGGAGGGTGGATGGAGGAGTTACCAGTTATAGGGGAAACTGACATCAGATTGGCTGTCAGTTACCAGGGAAACCAATAGAGAAGCATGCCCCTTGCTGCCCTTTTGATAAGCTATCAAACTGGAGATGTTGTGATCTAAAGATTAGAACAGTCACTAGCTGGGGCCTGGGGGCAAGTATGTAGGCATTTACTGATTAGGTTCCATGATTAGGAGGGAAGGTCAGTCATATGAGTGAAGCTTGGGGCTGGCCAAGCAGGGGATATACAGACAGCAAGAGAACCAGCATCCCGTATGGCCTGACCATATCGGAGACTTGGGCTGCCTTCTTCTTTAGCTACTTGTGTCCTGGCGAGGTTTGGATTGTTAGGTGCCCTACTTGGTGCAGAGGAAACCATGCTGTGCTGAGTGCAGCAAACTCCTCCCCACTGGCGTTACTTGTTGATTTCTCAGCCCAATGGTTGAGCTCATCCAAGAGGCCAGTGGGCAGGACAGTCAGACAAGGCCCTGGAGCACCCCAGAGAGCATCTGGAGGTCCCCTCTGCCCTGAACACAGGAGAGCGCAGCTAGTTCTGCCTCTTTTTGGCTAGGTGAATCACTCAGTCCCTGGAAATCCCAACTTGACTCCACAAATCACAAGTACAGGGCCACCTCTCACAGGTCTTCAAGGAGGTGAGAAGGATATTCAATTCTTTAACACTATAACTCTATTAGGGCTTCCCTGGTGGCTCAGAGGTTAAAGCGTCTGCCTCTGATGCGGGAGACCCGGGTTCGATCCCTGGGTCGGGAAGATTCCCTGGAGAAGGAAATGGCAATCCACTCCAGTATTCTTGCCTGGAGAATCCCAGGGACGGAGAAGCCTAGTAGGTTACAGTCCACAGGGTCGCAAAGAGTCGGACACGACTGAGCGACTGACACGACACGATAACTCTATTAAGTTTAAAAGACCAGCCTTTATACTCATTAGCTTATCTGCTTCATTGTTGACAAGATCCTTTCTTTTACCTGAAAAACAATAGTGAATGGAGATGTTAGCAGTTTGAAGGTTTTAAATGTCCTAATTTAGGAATACTAAATAAAAGTGAGCAAGCCAGATGTGCTCCTCCAGTGTTTTTCAACTTGCTCATTTGTGAAATCTAAAAGCTGGAGATCACTCAGAATATTAGTTTCTTTGTCTATAAACTGGGGATAAGAATTAGCTCTGTTTTCCTTAAAGGGTTACTGCAGTGGAAAAAAAAAAAAGTGAGGTAATAGATAATCTGTATGTCCCTAAACTCAGTTCAGAATAGAGTTACATTTCCTCTTATGTCAACCATTATGGTCTGAGTTACTTAATTGGACATTAGCCCTTGAGGCAGTGTCCCCCCACTGTTTCTGAGAGGTTCTCCAGTGTATTGCTTTACCTGTGGTCCACAGGGAACCTCAGGGGTTCTTCCATCCCATGGTATCCTTTTGTCCCCACACCACAGGCTGGGTTATTTTTTTGTTAATTTTTTGGCCATGCAGTACGGCATGCTGGATCTTAGTTCCCTGACCAGGGATTGAACCCGTTGCTCCTGCAGTGGAAGTCCAGAGTCTTAACCGCTGGACTCCCAAGGAAGTCCTTCACAGTCTGGGTTATTCTTGCCCCGTGTGAGGTCATTAACCGCTTGGCTGGCTCAGCTATCATCACCGCTGGCCTTCTCTGAGAGCCCAGGGGTGAAGAGGAAGTGCTTGCCTCAACTCAAGGTCAGTCTGGGTTGCTCCCGCTTCTCAGAGGAATATCCTTTTGTCCCCACACCACAGGCTGGGTTATTTTTTTGTTAATTTTTTGGCCATGCAGTACAGCATGCTGGATCTTAGTTCCCTGACCAGGGATCGAACCCGTTGCTCCTGCAGTGGAAGCCCAGAGTCTTAACCGCTGGACTCCCAAGGAAGTCCTTCACAGTCTGGGTTATTCTTGCCCCGTGTGAGGTCATAAACCGCTTGGCTGGCTCAGCTATCATCACCGCTGGCTTTCTCTGAGAGCCCAGGGGTGAAGAGGAAGTGCTTGCCTCAACTCAAGGTCAGTCTGGGTTGCTCCCGCTTCTCAGAGGAGAGGCAGATACTCAGTTGTGCCCCCTTGAGCATCACATAAATGTTGATTATCACCAAAACTTGCTGTTTTCTTGAGCTGCTGCTGCTTCCACCATGGTAAACAGTGGTGGCAAGGTGCTCTCTGGCTCCTGGATGGTGTCCATGTAGCTGAGGGCAGCCCACTGACCCCCAGACCCCTCATGGCCTCTCCATACAGCAGGTCTGATGCAGTTTCCCATGGTGAAGAACACCTCTCCTTCATCCCTCGGCCAGTCCAGAGCCTCATCACATTTCCTGCACCTCCAGGGTGATCAGCTATGGGAATACCCCTTCCCTTCAAGGGAAGAGGCCTCCCTCTACGCCCAGGCTGGTCTTCCCTGTGGCCTAAAGAGCCACTGGTTGATACCTTGCTGCACACTGGGCCATTATACCCATGGTCCCCCAGCACAGTGCCTGGTATGTGGCAGGTGGTCACTGGGTGTTAATTTCCCATCCTTAGTCCTTCACTCCGTAAGTACAGATTCAAGCAGGGCCAGGACCTGGAAATCCATTTCTCAAAGAAAGCCAAAGATTCTTCCTGGGGTCAAAATGGAATTGCAAGGGAGAAGGGGGCAAGGCCCAAATGCTGACCCCAGTCTGAACCCTCAGAGGAGGCCCAGCTGTGAAGTCCACCTTGGGCCCTGCTTCCACAGCAACCCCAACAGCTTCATCCCTGAAGGCCCAGCCAACTTCTCAGCTTGGTGTGTTTGGATGACTTGTCCTACCCTCTCTGTTTGGAAGCTCTGCCGTCTGGCTTTGAATCACCTTAATTTCCAGCCTAGCAGGAGTTTTCCTCTCATTTCAAAGGCCTATGATATCATCCATCTGGGGGGACCGGTTGAGGAAGAATCCTTAGGAATGTCCAGACCCGGCCATAGATAGGGATGAGAAAGCTGGCTCCAGGCTGGAATCGTGCCCATGGCCACACTCCTTCCCAGTCTCCACTTGAACAGGTCTGCAGATGCAGCCAGGCTGAGGTTAGGCCCCAAGATACCGTAAATGAAGAAAAGAAAGGAAGATTTGAGTGACTGGGGAACAGATCAAGGGCCCACATAAAAGGCCATACACTTAAACGCCTACGTTCTACAAAGATGTGTTTTGTGCCTCTAGACCTAAAGCATGTTCTTTCCTACTTAAGAGTCCATTGATCTGTTTGGGGTTAAAAGACTTTCATACCAATGAGTGAGGCCTCCATGCAAGTCAGGGATGACTGTGGGTGCAGCAGGGACTGTTCCTGGAGACAGGGGAAGCAGACCTATCATCTCTGCCTCTAAGTTGCTGTGTTACGCTTGGCAAGTCACTGTCCCTCTCTGGTCCTCGGTTTCCCCATCTCCCCAGCGAAGATGCTCCGGCCCCTAAGGGGCCCCGCTGCTGCGGCCATGGGAACTGTATGAGGCTACAGGATCCCACCCTGTACCCGTTGCTGCCTTTGGACCTGGGCTCACTCTCAGAGCTCCTTTCCAGAGAGCAAATCTCATTACATCACTTCCCAGCTTGAAATCCTGTGTGGCTTCTCACATCCCTTAGGGTAAAGTCCACAGTTCCCGGCATGGTTGAGGAGGTCGTGTGCACCCCCCTGGCTCCCTGTGCTTTGACCACACTGGCCCCTTTATTGTTCTGTCCCCTGTGCTCTGCCCAGCTCACCCCAGCGCCTCCCCATAGGCTCTTCCCGGGCTCTTCCTTTCTCTTAGGTCCCCTGCTTCTCCCTCCTCCCATCTGCTGCTTGTCATCATCATAGTCTGGTGTCTCTCCACCCACCATCTCCCAGGAAGGCAGGACCCTCTTGCTCCCCTGTCCCCAACCCTGTCGCCTGTGTCCTTAAGGAGGCACCAGACTGACAGCCCTTGTCCTTGTCACATCCTGACTCTGTGACCTTCAACAAGGTACCCCCTTCTCTAGGTCCTACTCTTCTCACATAAAGTGAGGGGGTTGGACTGGATTATAACATATAGTCATTAATGGGTGCTTATATTTTTGCAGGCCCTGGGCAAAACCCTTTATATGCAGTACAGGTAATTCCTACAGCAATCAACACTGTCATTAGCCCCATTTTACAGACGCAGAAATTGAAGATTAGTAAGTTCATGTCATTTTCCCAAGGTTACATGGCTACTAAGTGGCAGAGTCAGAGTTTCAACACAGGTTTATCTGTCTGCCTCCAAACACTTAGGTCCCTGGCTTCTCCTTTGCATAACCCACCTCTTGTCAGCACCATAGTTTGGTGCATCTCAGACTGTGAGCTCACAACCACCTTGCCTCTCATCTAAGGACCTCCTCACCATATTCCAGGAGGGTGAGTCTGCCCAGAGTCTTAAGGGGGCAGCGTGAAATTAAAGACGACTATGCTGTCAATACAGATTTCTTCCTGGAAGCAGGGAGACAGTGCTGGCCTTCAGCCTCACATCTCTGAAACCGTGGCAGCTCCAGCAGCCCAAAAGCAACTGTATTAATAGGTGAGAACCAGAAAAAAAGAGCTCTAAAGATTTCTTGTCCAGACAGCAGGTCTCCGGTTAGAGGCTTCCCTCTCACCCTGTGCTAGTTTTCAGATTTAAACTTCCATTGAAGTAGTACACACATTCAGAAGAGAGCACGCATTATACACATAGAGGTGAATGAATCATCTCAAAATGAACACACCCAGCTAATCACCACCCAGGTCAAGACACACAACATTATCAGCAACCAGCATCCCCATCAAGCCCCCTCCTAATCATTACCTTCCAGGACCTGTATGTTTTGATCTGAGGATATTTCCTGGAGCTATAGAGAAAGACTGGGAAAATAAGTTAATTTTTAAATTATCCTTTCATCTCCAGGGAAATTGTAAGTCTGCTGGAAGGAGGTAGAGGAGGGGAGGAAGGAATTCAACACTAGATGTACTAAATCCTCAGACATGACAAATGGCTGCAGGTTCCAGAGAAAAAGAAGGAGTGACTGGATGTTGCTGGACCAGACTCTGTGTGTGTGTGTGTGTGTGTGTGTGTGTGTGTGTGTGTGTGTGTGCCTGTGCACGTGCTGTGTAAGTGGGTAGGACCTTGCTAGGTGGGAGGGATAATACGGAGACTGTGAGATCACAAAGGTGAGAGCCTTGCCCTCCCTGCAGGGTTAGATCAGGACTTGCTGAGGAAGTCACACTCAGCTGAATCTAGGAGATTGGACCCAGAGCCTCTGTGCCCCAGCTGCCCCTCAGCCTCCATTCAGATAAGACTGCTGGGGACTTTAGCACTCTGGATGTGACTGCTGGGGGAACTGCTTCCTGGTTTCTTCAGAAACCACGGAATGGGATGAAAGGAGGGGTGGGGCCCACACGAACACCCCCATTTGAGGAGGGTCTCCCTCAGAGGTGGTCTTTTGTCAAACTCAAGCATCTCTACGTAAGGGGGAGAAAATATCCCACCTAGGACTTTGAGCTGCGTGATCATGAAGCCCCCAAGACCCTTGCATGGGTGGCGGGCGGGCGGAGTGGGGGGCGGTTATTGGCCTTATATTTGTCATATGTAAAGGAACAGCTTGAAGGTAGAAGGAGAAGAGGGAGACAGAGGATGAGATGGTTGGATGGCATCACCGACTCAATGGACATGAACCTGGGCAAACTCTGGGAGATGGTGAGACTCAAGCATCTCTACGTAAGGGGGAGAAAATATCCCACCTAGGACTTTGAGCTGCGTGATCATGAAGCCCCCAAGACCCTTGCATGGGTGGCGGGCGGGCGGAGTGGGGGGCGGTTATTGGCCTTATATTTGTCATATGTAAAGGAACAGCTTGAAGGTAGAAGGAGAAGAGGGAGACAGAGGATGAGATGGTTGGATGGCATCACCGACTCAATGGACATGAACCTGGGCAAACTCTGGGAGATGGTGAGGGACAGGGAAGCCTGACATGCTGCAGGTTCGTGAAGAGTCAGACACAACTTGGTGACTGAACAGCAAGAAAAGAGGATCAGAAGACTCAGTACCGGGAGGGTCAAGTGCTTAGGCAAGCACAGACACTGATCTAGACCTTGATCTGTATTATCCTCATTCATCCCCATGAACACTTCGGACACGGTGAGTTTAGGTGGTTTTGTGGCCACCCTCCTGCTACCCCAGGTGTGAGGCTGCTGTTGTGCCTGTCAGATGGCACTGCAGAACCAGGGGGCACACAAAGCCCCGGGGTAAACCCGCAGCTAGCGTCCCCCTGGGCATCAATTCCACTTGACATTTTGAGAATAGAATCTATAGGTATTTTTTAAAAGACAAAATGAGGATATATTATTAAATAGAATAACAAAATGTATCTACCTTTCCAAGACTTCAAAAAAAGCGCTGCTGTCAGGAAGCTTTAGGTGGTTCCACTGTAGAGTGCATCAGTCACCCGGTCAACACATCAGCCATTAGGGTTACTTTTTGTGGACAAGTCTCAGTGAGACTCACCAAAGGAGGCATTGGTTCAGTGTGTACAACATAGGGAGATAGTTATTACCAGGCTGTATCACCGAGAAGGAAGTTGGGCTCTGAGTAAGGGTACTTTATAAAGTCCCCCAGTTAGCCTGGGATAGTCCCAGCCTATCAGTGATTATTAATAGCGTCAATTTCCACTGCCAAAGGAGCCCAACTTAGATGGAAAATCATATAGTCATTCCAGCTCTGCAAACCCAGCAAGATTACGGGAGGAGGCCTGGAAGCTCAGTCCCTGGCTGGGAGTAACTCAACAGAGGGTGAGCCTTGTATGGTGTTCCCAGAGACTCTGGGAATCTGTTAGGAGAATCCTGACGTGGTCTTTCCAATGATCCACTCTTGGTCCCTGCCCACCCCACCCCTGCTGCTGCTGCCGCTGCCAAGTCGCTCCAGTCATGTCCGACTCTGTGCGACCCCATAGACGGCAGCCCACCAGGCTCTCCCGTCCCCGGGATTCTCCAGGCAAGAGTACTGGAGTGGGTTGCCATTTCCTTCTCCAATGCATGAAAATGAAAAGTGAAAGTGAAGTCGCTCAGTCGTATCTGACCCTCAGCGACCCCATGGACTGCAGCCTTCCAGGCTCCTCTGTCTAGGGGTTTTCCAGGCAAGAGTACTGGAGTGGGGTGCCATTGCCTTCTCCGACCCCTAGTCAAGGCAAACCTGCTGTGGATACAGATCACTACTCTGACTCTCTCCAGGTCAAAGTCATGGAGAGCTGGCTGAGCCAGCCTCAGCCAGTTTCTGGAGCAGCCAAAGAAGAATCATCTACCGGAACAATGTAAATTCTAATCTGAGAGGGTGGCATTGCCAAAGTCAAGGTGATGTGTCAATTCCAAGGGATGAAGACAAAGGCATCATCAGGAAATGAGGCAAGAAGCCTGGAACCAGGAATAGGGGAAAAGTTTAGGAAGAGGTGTGCCAGGGAGAAGCAAGGGCTGGGAACAGGGCTCAGGGCGAACGCTGTGACAGCACTCGAGGCTGAGGGTTGGCGCAAGAAGGGATGTGCTGGGTGGGAGACATCGGCCAGGCTGGACAAGCCAGCCCCAGACCACATTCACAATTGGCCAACGAAACTGCCTTTGCGTGTCTGGCTATGGTGGCCTTGCTACGATTATCTTATGAGTAATTATTTTTACTACTCATACAGAAATGTATTCATGAGGGAAGAGAGGGATCTTTAAAAAGGAAAGGGCTTGTTTTAGCATTAACCCTTTTCTAATTATTTCCTTGGGGACAAATTAATCAGCTTGCCCCATCCATTTTAACTAGCCTTGTCAGAATGTGTGGGTACCGGGTATCGATGTCAGTGTGGCAACCAGACAGAATGTCTTTCCCAGGAGACGTCTGTCATGTGGGTGCTGAGTTCGAAGAAAGAGATTGTCGTGGTTGCCAATGTATGATATGGACCATCATATGGGAATCGGGCAAACGCTGCAGAAGATTCACTTGTATCATCTGTAACACTTTCCTTTTTCCTCTCTATTTCTGCCACCTAACAGTCTTAGGCTACCTCTCTGGGCCTTTTCTCTCCTGGCCAGTCAATGACTTCATGGCCAAGGTCAGGGCCAACACACCTGTGCTGAATGCTTGCTCCTAGCATGGAGCAAGGATATGGCACCCTGGCTGCTGTGTCTTGTTCCCCTTAATCCAATGTAAGGGCTGGGAGGCCAAAGGGACAACTAGCAAGGGTGCAGTCTCTGCGGTTTTGGTTCCAGCAGTGTCAGGGAAAGATTCTGAATCCTGGAAGCAGAAAGCAGATGTGGCAAGTTGAGAAGAGGCATCCTGGCAGACTGGGGGCTGAAAAAAATGTGTAAGAGTTTCAGAGCAGCCCCAGAAGGAGTTTATTGTTTTGGTTAAGAATGAAAAGTTGGGCTTACCTGGAATGAAATCCAGACTTGACCACTTACCAGGTGTATGATCTTGAGTAATTTAATTAACCTTTCTGTGCTTTAATTGATACGTATACATGTAAAGTTATGGTGAGACCTACTTCTTGGGGTCATTGCAAGAGCTAAGTGAGACAACACGTGTAAAATATTTAGAATCAATCCCAGCACATAGTAATCAGTCAATCAAATACTGTAACAAAAAATTAATTAAATTTCTCAGGACTCAAGGGAGAATAACGGGCAAACGCTGCAGAAGATTCACTTGTATCAGCTGTAACACTTTCCTTTTTCCTCTCTATTTCTGCCACCTAACAGTCTTAGGCTACCTCTCTGGGCCTTTTCTCTCCTGGCCAGTCAATGACTTCATGGCCAAGGTCAGGGCCAACACACCTGTGCTGAATGCTTGCTCCTAGCATGGAGCAAGGATATGGCACCCTGGCTGCTCTGTCTTGTTCCCCTTAATCCAATGTAAGGGCTGGGAGGCCAAAGGGACAACTAGCAAGGGTGCAGTCTCTGCGGTTTTGGTTCCAGCAGTGTCAGGGAAAGATTCTGAATCCTGGAAGCAGAAAGCAGATGTGGCAAGTTGAGAAGAGGCATCCTGGCAGACTGGGGGCTGAAAAAAATGTGTAAGAGTTTCAGAGCAGCCCCAGAAGGAGTTTATTGTTTTGGTTAAGAATGAAAAGTTGGGCTTACCTGGAATGAAATCCAGACTTGACCACTTACCAGGTGTATGATCTTGAGTAATTTAATTAACCTTTCTGTGCTTTAATTGATACGTATACATGTAAAGTTATGGTGAGACCTACTTCTTGGGGTCATTGCAAGAGCTAAGTGAGACAACACGTGTAAAATATTTAGAATCAATCCCAGCACATAGTAATCAGTCAATCAAATACTGTAACAAAAAATTAATTAAATTTCTCAGGACTCAAGGGAGAATATACTAGAACATACAAAAATGTATATATCAATTCAACACTGTATGTGACTGTTTTGAGTGGAACGGATGCAAAAGCCAAAGTGAAAGCCAAACTTTCCCTTGGATCTAGAAAAATGATACTGATGAACCTATTTGCAAGGCAGGAATAGAGACATGGACATTAGAGAGCAGACTTGAGACAGTGGGGGAAGGAGAGTAGCGTTGAAACATACATTACCGTATATGAAATAGATGGCTAGTGGGAAGTTGCCCTATAACACAGGGAGCTCAACCTGGTGCTCTGTGATGACTGAGGTGGGTGGGAGGGAGGCTCAAGAGAGAGGGGATATATGTATACATATAGCTGATTCATGTTGTTGTAGGTCAGAAATCAACACAACCTTGTAAAGCAGTTATCCTCCAAATAAAAAAAAATTTAAGTTACAAAAAGGAAATTTTCCCTGGGGTTTGTCTGGGAACCTTTGTGAAAGAAGCAGATTCCAGTCACACCAGCAGGTATGAGGGAAAGCTCCTGGATGGGCTTTAAAGGTCTTTTAGTCCAGGTTCTTCATTTGCAGGTTGAGGAATAGGCTCTAGAGAGGGGCGGTGACCTAACCAAGGTCACACAGCAGTTTCCAGGCAGCATCGGGCGTAGGAGCCAGATCCAGTGACCTCGAAACTAGGGCTCCTGTCACAACACTGCATAGACCAGAGTTTTCTTTCTTGGGGTCTGTTCCACCATCAAAGCTGAGCTTCACCCACGAGGAAGCCGGGAGTCCTACAGAATGGCCTAGGCCAGGGCTTCTCAGATTTTAACATGCAAATGCTTCTCCTGGGCATCTTGTTCAAAATGCAGGTCTGGGTGGACCTAAGAATCTGCATTTCTGAACGCTCCCAGGTGATGCTGCTAATTGGGATCAGACTTGGCCTAACAGGGCTCTAGGCCAGTGCTGTCCAATAGAAATATCATATGACCTGCATATGTCATTCTCAATTCTCTAGTAGCAACATTAAAAAAGAAACAGATGTCACTCATTTTCATACATTTATTTCACCCAGTCTATCCAAAATATTCTCATGTCAACATATAATCAGTATAAACATTATTAATGAGATATTTTACATTTTTTCATACAAAATCTTCAAAACTTAGGGTGTGTTTTACCCTTAGAGCACATCTCCATTCAGATTTGCTGTATTTTATGGATGTGAGAGTTGGACTGTGAAGAAGGCTGAGCGCCGAAGAATTGATGCTTTTGAACTGTGGTGTTGGAGAAGACTCTCGAGAGTCCCTTGGACTGCAAGGAGATCCAACCAGTCCATTCTGAAGGAGATCAACCCTGGGATTTCTTTGGAAGGAATGATGCTAAAGCTGAAACTCCAGTACTTTGGCCACCTCATGCGAAGAGTTGACTCATTGGAAAAGACTCTGATGCTGGGAGGGATTGGGGGCAGAAGAAGGGGACGACCGAGGATGAGATGGCTGGATGGCATCACAGACTCGATGGATGCGAGTCTGAGTGAACTCCGGGAGATGGTGATGGACAGGGAGGCCTGGCGTGCTGCGATTCATGGGATCGCAAAGAGTCAGACACGACTGAGCGACTGAATTGAACTGAACTGAAGCATGAGGTTGACATGGGTAATCCCTCTGTGGGTCTAGCCCTTTGCACCAGCTGACAGTAACCATCTTCTTGGATCTTCCTCTGGCTTTTCCCACTTTGGTAGACCCACCTAGCCCACTCTTTTACCTTTTTTATGGGTGAGGACAGCCCAAAGCCTTGAAGAATAGCAGCCGAGGGCTCCACCAGCCCAGCTTCCTGTGAATACGGTAGCCTGTGATGGCTAAGTTGCTTCAGTCGTATCCAATTCTTTGTGACCCTATGGACTGTAGCCCATCAGGCACCTCCGTCCATGGGATTCTCCAGGCAAGAATACTGGAGTGGGTTGCCATGCCCTCCTCCAGAAGATCTTCCCAAATTAAAGGAATTAACCCCATGCCTATGTCTCCTGCATTGGCAGGAAGGTTCTTTACCACTAGTGCCCCCTGGGGAGCCCTGCATAGGGTCTAAGTGGGTGCACGCATGGTCAGATGCTTCACTCGTGTCCGGCTCTTTGCAGCCCTATAGACTGTAGCCCATCAGGCACCTCTGTCCATGGGATCCTCCAGGCAAGAATACTGGAGTGTGCTGCCATGCCTTCCTCCAGAGGGTCTTCCCAATCCAGTGATTGAACTCGTGTCTGCCTGTGTCTCCTGCGTTGGCAGGAGGATTCTTTACCCACTGAGTCCCCTGGGAAGCCAAGGAAGGAAGGCCCAAACTCGCCTTCCCTTCTTCACCTGTGGGTAACCCTGGGTTTATCTGGACCCAAAGACCTCTGTGCGACGGGCACAGTGGTGTCGGAATATACAATTAAGTGCTTGAGAGTCTGTGTGCTCTGTTCTCAATTAGGAGAGCTCAACTGAGAATACTTTCCATCCAGCTCAGGCCCTGCCACTGTCTGGCCTGGTGGTTGGAAGGCTTTTCTGTGGGGCCAACCATGACGGTGAGAGACACAGGCCGTGATTCCACGGCAGAGCGCCAGCGTGACATCTGTGGGCCCTCTGTGACTTCGGGCGTGGTTCTCCTCCTGCCAAAGAGACATCAGTGGATCATCTGACAGCTCTGACCATGCTCACACACTGGTTGGGAGGAATCCCCACATCGGGCCGGGGCCTCACTGGGGGCGGTTTCGGGTCTTGTCTGAGCCAGGAGGAAAAAGCTATAAGAGTCTTCCCCAATCTGTGACTTACAGGTGACTCACCAGACCCTTCTGTTCACATGTACCCCCCTGGAAGCCCATGTCTGAGAACCTGGGGCATTTGGCTCCTCAACCAAATGTTTGAATTTTCTTGCTTTTGTCTGAGAAAGGTCATAGTTTTGTGCTATCTAATACTAAACATATGAATATCTGGGAACATCTAAATATGCTGTGCTCTACAGACAAAACATCTACACAGGGATGTTCTGATGAATGGAGTTTTCCAATAAAGCAGAAACTGTTCCTTGTTTCATTCCTTATGGTTGCAAAGCCTCCTAAACCTGGATTGACTTTTCTTCTGCCTCAGAAAGTGGACAGTAATGAGCAAAATCCGATTTTATCTAATCGTTGGCTGTCATTATTGCCTCCACAGGCATTTTTGTGTCTTGACCGTATAGGCCATTTTATTTCATTCATTCAATTGACAAATACATATAGAGTACCTGCCATTGTTCTACGTTCTGGGGATACATCAGAAAGAAATCCCCACTCTTTTGGAACTTGAATCCAAGTGTGTGCCTGTGTGTTGAGGTGAGGGGATGAAGGACAGGGATGAACAAGAAATGAGCAAATGACATATAAGCTTGGTAGTAAGTATTCTCGGTGCTGGTGTGCACTTAATGGGCTCCATGCTGAGGCCATTGGGCAGCTGAGACTCCCCAACAGTGAGCTGACCCCCACTCAGGACAGGTTTTGTTCCCTGCCCGCGGTCCCTGCTGCCTGGGGACCTGACCGATACCTTCTCTCCAAGCTCAACAGCTCCCTGGTTACTTATGGCTGAGATTTGCCAATTAAGCAGATCATTTGGGGCTGCCTGCTCTGATATTTTCAGGTTCATTTTCTCTGTCACTTATCTGCCACCAGCCCATCTCTGCATAGCTCTTGGTTTCCTCTCTGATTGAAGCCATGACTGTGTCTGATGCTCAGCCTCCATAGGGTCCCCTCGTGACGGGAGGGGAGGCTGTGTTTGGGGTGAGATAGCAGATGGATTATTTGTACCGTAAACTTGCCCCATTGTCATGAGGTTGGAGCAGTGATAGCTAGAGGAAATATAAACAACAATTTTCCCTGCACTTTTCATGTCTCTGTCAGTCAGGTGTGCCACGCTGACATGAACACAGGAGTCATTTGTTCTGTGTTTGAAGCTGAAATGTGCCATAAATACACCATGGCCCTTCAAAGAGTTGCTTCACAACAGCCTGCTCTAAGAGGCCACCGAAGTCATCTTTTCAGGAAAATAAAACAAAAATATGTTTACAAAACATGGCCCTTGGGAAAAGTTGAAAACATTTTTCCTATTTATGATCTAGTCTTTTTCCACTTGACTGCTCTCTCCCAGCCACACCCCTGCCCTTCCTCCTGTTTTAGGTGGGGTCCCAATTCACATGGGCTTCTGGTGAAATAACAAGTGTATTTGTACCTAGCCCAGGAGAGTCCAAAAGCCAGCAACTGAGGGGACATTTGAGGCCAGTCCTATTCTAGGAAGGGGACAGTACAGGGAGAAAAGACAGTCTTGGGAACCCATCAGAATAGGCTGTGGTCTTCATTAGCAAAAGTTTGTCTTTGTAGCTGGTGAGAGAATGTTAGGAGACTGGATCTATCATTAAATATCATTAGGTCGATCCATATGAAAGTACCATTTGGGAGTCACAAATAGTCATTATTGGTGATTTCCAATAATGGTTCCATCTGAAAATGAACAATAGCTACTAGTTATTGATTCCTGCTTGTGTGCCAGGCATTGAGCTAAGCACTTTCCAGCAATGATGTCATTTCATCTTCACAGTAACCCCAAAGCATGGTGTCGTCTCCAGAGGCAGACTCTAAGATGAGGATTTGTGATTTCTTTAAAGAAGTACTCCCAGGAAAAAAGCAGGACAGGGACAGGGATGAAGCCAAGTGAGGATATGTGTTTTGAGCGGTCTCAGCTCATCCTATGAAGAGCTGCAGAGCTTCAGTTACCTCTCAGTTTGTCCCATCTCAAGACAAGAGAGCTGGGCTTTTGTGTGCCCACAGGCCGTCACTGGTAACGGGTATCCCAGGAGCCCATGCTCAGACTCACTGGACTCTCTTGCACACGTAGGTGAAGGGGTTCCAGTAAGCCACTGGCAGCCTGTGAGCAAGGTCAGAGGTACCACCAGCAGAGGCAAAGCACGTGGAATCCGAGGGAGGGGAGGGCCACAGAAATGGTAAGGGGGCCTTGGCCTCCAGGCAGAACACCTTCAGAGTCCCTGGAGGTGGGAGTTCATTTTATTGCCCTTTCCCATGTAAAGCAATTGAGGTTTAGAAGGATAAAAGGAACTCAGCTCTGGCCATGAAGAGGTAGGGCCAGAACTCTGCTGTCCAGAATTGGCCACTGTCTCCTCTCAGGGGCAGTTCCAATGTCACGGGGATCAAGCTGGTGGCACCTGGCTCGTCCTTCCCTTAGATTGAGATTTCAGAATCTACTTGCCTCATTCGGATGGATTTGGATAGCAGGGGTAGGGCATGTGGGGCTCACCCCAGTGTCCGACAGCCATGGCCCGTCGAAGTCCTTTAAGCAGGGAGCTGGACTTTTCATCACATTCGCTCTCCCGTGCGCCTCTCTAGGTGGATAAAGGGGCTCTGTGAGATCTGCTCTCATGCCTCCTTTCAGAGGCCCTAGAGGCTGTCCCCCCACTCAAGGGTGCCCTGGAACAGGCACGGGTGCCCTGCAGCTCTCCACGGCCACGGCTGATGGCAAAGTGCTCTGCAAGGTCACTGCCTGAGAAGGCGATCGCTGCTGTAATCAAGAGTTCACTCCAAGCTGAGCCAGACCAAGGGACGCATGGGCACCAGAGCACCTGGTGAAGGCATCCCCTCCAGCTGTTGCCTCCGCCCACCCTCCCCCGGCCAGATGTGGTCGGTCACTTGCCCTTGGTGGCCTTCCCCCAGGGAGCTGAGTCAGAGCTTTCCAGCCCAGAAGTGGGAGGACACAGAGTCTGGAGGCTGGGTTGGAGTTCATAACCCCTGTTCATCCACTTACCAACGAGTGGTTTTTTGACTTTATACCTCCATGCTGTCATCTGTAAACAGGAAATGGCAATATTCTACCCTGCAGAGAATAAATAAGATGTTATCAGGCAGTGCCTAGCATGGAGTGGGCATTTGAGAAATGTTTGGTCCCAGCCTTTTTTCCTTGGTTTTGCTGGCACTGCTTCCTGTCCCATTACCTGTCTTCACTTTGGGTCATTGTGTGCATTTTAATTCAGTCCAGCTGCCCTGGTCTTGCTTGCATGCAGGGTACAAGCCAGAGAAATGTGTCCTTTCTTGTCATGTATTTTGAAAGGTTTTGTCCCTTCTGGGTTACTGTCTGAGTGCCGTCCAAGAACACAAATGGCCTGCTTTTTTTTCCTCCATTGATCTTGACAAATGCCGAGCTAGCACCTGGCCCTCTCCATTGAATTCCATTATACTCCATATGCTGATAGCTCCTTAGATGAGCCCTCTTGGATGGCACACTGCAAGAGAAAAAGCAAAACACTGCAAGACACTGAGATGCTGGGTCCTGCCCCACTCCAACCTTCTCCCCCATACATAGAAATGCTGTCCTAGTTTTCAGCAGCCTAATTGAACATCCATCACATAAGAAAGAAAAAAAAAAAAAACAACCCTGGCTTGCCACCCACACCATTGTGCTAAGAATAACTTTTCTCCCAGCAGTAGAGCTGGTCAGAGTCACTTCCTAGTGTTTCCATCTGGAATTAGGTGTGAGGATTCAGAAAGCGCATTTGTCCATTTTGAGTCTGAAGCTGGCATGGGCCCTGAAACTTGGAAGTCTGACAAAAAACCAAGAAACCTAGAGTAAACATCCAAACATTTAAATACCCAAAAATCTGTCTCCTGTTGAAAGTCTTTTTTCCCTTTTGTGTGTTGTTTGGATCTCATTGAGTCTGTTCTTCCTAGTTTGTCCAGGAGTCAGTTTTAAATATTGACTTTATTTACTGAGACGGGGTTCAGTTGAGCTCAGCATCTCACAGCCGAGTTCCCAAGCAGGATGTCTCGATGACCAGGAGCATGGGTTTACTGGTTTCAGGTTGAAATTGGCTTTTTGGAGTGATTGCATGCCTGGCTTTGGGGAAAGGATCATTTGTCCTTTAATCTTCCAAATAAATAGAATCATCCATTCATTCAAAATCTATTCCCAGAAGGCCAGCTTTGTGCCAGACACTGTGTTACTTAAGCACCAAGGCCACGAAGTACCCACAGTAAGATATCCTTCTCTACTCTGTTGGAGATTAGAGTCTGATACCAGGGTTTCCCTAACTCTGGCAGCATGGCAGAATCATCCGGAAGCTTAAAAAAAAAAATAATATATATATATATATATAATTTATTTGGGGGTGTGATGGGTCTTCGTTGCTGCACGGGTTTTTCTCTAGCTGCGAAGAGCAGGGGCTACTCTTAGTTGAGGAGCACAGGCTCTACAGCGCCCCAGTTTCCGTAGCTGCTGCTCACAGGCTCAGGGATTGTGGTTCCCGGACTCTAGAGTGCAGACTCAGTGATCTGGTGCATGGGCTTAATTGCTCCGAGGCATGTGGCATCTTCCCGGAGCAGGGATCCAGCCCTTGTCTCTGCCTTGGCAGGCAGATTCTTCACCACTGGCTGAGCCACCAGGGAAACCCTGGGAGCTTTTAGAAAAAAAGCTACTTTGTGTGTGTGTTTTCTCAGTCCTTACAATAATCTTCCAAAATACTGCTACTGTCGTCATCTTGAAGATGTGGAAACTGAGGCACAGTAGCGGGAGTCACTTGCCCAAGGATATTTAGCAGCTCAGAAATGGCACAGGACCCAGGCGCTCTGCCTCCGGAGAGCTGCGCTTACCACTGAACCGTCCTGCCTCTTCATGTGTGGAAGCGTGAGAGGAACTGGCAGGCCTGGATGGCGGGGGCAAGTGGTGAAAGAGAAACTAGCAAGGGGAAGCTGGAGAGGTGGGTAACGGCAGGGCAGGAAGGGCCTCGGGTGCCCAGACTAGAAGACAGGATTTTATCCAGTGAATGAGCGGAAGAGCTGCCACCTATACCAATGAGAGCAAGAAGCCATTAGCTAGGGGGCTTGGGGTACATTTCTACATGACAGAAAGTAGGTCAGTGTTTTGGAAGGGAGCGCGGAGGTGCAGGCGCTTGGTGATGACAATCAGCTCTGACAGCAGCTGCGTGCTGAGTGGGGAGGAATGTGAGAAGGACCTCCCGCTCCTTCTCCCCACTGAACTCTTGCTTCGACATGTTATCTGGACCTCACGGGTCAGCCCTAGAGCAGCTGGCTCTGCGCCTCCTTCCCTGTAAGCTGCATGACCTCCCCAGCACCGGTGCCCACCACAGCCTTCCCACGCAGTTGCCGAAGCCAGCTCATCAGAGCACAGGGGTGAGTGCAGTGGGGCGGCTTCGGAAGAACCAGAAACCCACATCCCTGCCCTTGATGTAAGCCAGGACGGAGGCTGCCTAGGCCCTCAGAAGCAGTAGGTGGTAACAGTTAAACATGTGATCCTGGGTTTGAATCCCAGCTCTGGTGCTTAACTGCGTGATTTGGGGGCAAGTCCCTTAACTGCTGCGAAGATCAGTTTTCCCATCTGTAAAATGGGGTTGCCATTCCTACCTTGCAAGCGTGTTTTAAAAATTGGAGCTATCAGTCATAACACCCCTGGTAATAGTGTCTAAGGCTCTGAGCAAATGACAGCTCTTATTATGCCTGGTTAATGGCCATGACTGTATCCCAAGCCCCTGTGGGTCTTGATAGCCCAGAATAAGAGCCCCTTATTTTGCAGCTGAGAAAACGGAGGCCTGAAAGGGATCCATGGCTTTTCCAGGGTCACCTGGAATCTGAACAGCAGAACCGGGAGCAGGGGATACCTTTGAGAGACCTCACCGAGCAGGGGTGAGAAGTTCAACTCAGGCTTGGCCTTGGCCACTCCTAGCCTTTGCTCTTTCTCCCTCCATGATGGCACAGATACAACCTTTCTGGAAGGGTTTTGTGGACGAATAAGCTGTCATTCCAAAGTGCTGAAAAGCACTCCACAGGTGCCAAACCATGACTCTCCACGGATTTCAACACCTCGGCTGGCATGCCTTTCTGCCAGATGTACGCTGCATGAGGACTGTGTGTGTCTGTGTGTCTGTGTGTTTGTGTATGTCTGTGTGTGTAGAGGATAAGGAGAGGGACAGGGAAGGAGAAGAGCACCCAGAAGAGTCCAGATTGTTCAGAACCTCTTTTTATACTGGAACCCCAGTATGCTCTGGCTTAGCCCCCTGCCCTGTCACTCAGACAGAAGCGCCCTCGTTCTGCCCAGCAGCCAGTTTCAGTCACCTGCTGCGGGGAGGTGTGAGCCGCTTTGCTCTGCAGCAGTGATTTGCCCAGCCTTCAGTCAACAGAGTCAGGGACTCAGTCCAGGGTGGCTCTTGTCAAATAGGGGGTCATGGGAAAGCATGGCATTTGGGATCAGACAATAAAGTTTTGAACCCCAGTTCTACTGCTTGTGTGACCTTGAACACATTACTATTGCACCTTAGTGTCTTCATCTGTAAAAAGGGAGGCATTTTGGATTATTTGAAGACATTAAATGAGAGGACTACTCTGGCATATAACTGTTTCATTCCCACCCCAAACCCTGCTCCCATCTCACCTGGATTATCAAGGTGCCCTGGGCTGATACTATGTGTTGATTTGAATTGTGGATTGGGAAGTCAGAGAGATACTAGGATGAAGAGGTGGTTGTTGAAAGCAAAACCTGCCTCTCCCAAAGAGGCATCTTTGTGGAGAGGATGGCCTCGGCACCCCAGGCGTCTGGACTGTGTGTGTCTGTGTGTCTGTGTGTTTGTGTATGTCTGTGTGTGTAGAGGATAAGGAGAGGGACAGGGAAGGAGAAGAGCACCCAGAAGAGTCCAGATTGTTCAGAACCTCTTTTTATACTGGAACCCCAGTATGCTCTGGCTTAGCCCCCTGCCCTGTCACTCAGACAGAAGCACCCTCGTTCTGCCCAGCAGCCAGTTTCAGTCACCTGCTGCGGGGAGGTGTGAGCCGCTTTGCTCTGCAGCAGTGATTTGCCCAGCCTTCAGTCAACAGAGTCAGGGACTCAGTCCAGGGTGGCTCTTGTCAAATAGGGGGTCATGGGAAAGCATGGCATTTGGGATCAGACAATAAAGTTTTGAACCCCAGTTCTACTGCTTGTGTGACCTTGAACACATTACTATTGCACCTTAGTGTCTTCATCTGTAAAAAGGGAGGCATTTTGGATTATTTGAAGACATTAAATGAGAGGACTACTCTGGCATATAACTGTTTCATTCCCACCCCAAACCCTGCTCCCATCTCACCTGGATTATCAAGGTGCCCTGGGCTGATACTATGTGTTGATTTGAATTGTGGATTGGGAAGTCAGAGAGATACTAGGATGAAGAGGTGGTTGTTGAAAGCAAAACCTGCCTCTCCCAAAGAGGCATCTTTGTGGAGAGGATGGCCTCGGCACCCCAGGCGTCTGGGAGGAAAGCAGCCACGTCGGGGACACCCACATTTGACACCCTGTGGCAGAAGAATGGCGCAGTGCCCTGAATGGATGTCTTGGGTAGAGTACACATGCCCATAGCCTGATTGTGTGCCTCTCAACCCACGGAGTCTGGCAGGAGGCTGGGTGGGGAGGGGGCAGATGTGAACTGGGGCTGCAGTGAGACACGTAGACCCCGCTGTGCTTCTCCCAGTGAGCAGAACTGCAAGGCAGATGTTTGCAGACAGGTTCCATGACTTCTCTCTAGCTTCTTTTCCCTACCTGGCCCATTGTGTGTGCCCCAGATCTGGGGATACCGATCCCTCTCCCGGTGATGGTGGATGGTGTCCATGAACCCCTCTCAGAGAGGTAGGGGTCCCTACTGAACCCTAACCTCAGGTTCTGGGTCTTCACTCAGTATGTTAGCAATGGAAATGTCCACATACTCAGATACAACCACAACAAGGTGTCATGTGGTGACTCCAGGGTAGGTGGGAAAGAACTGTGGCTTGAATTTACTGTATACCAGGAAAAACCATCATCATAATGGTGACCATGAGCACTGATTAGTGCTTTACACATATCAATTCATTTAATCCTTCTAGCAACTGTAGGAGGGAGGTACTGTTATAAACCCCATTTTACAGATGAGAAAGCTGAGGCATTACGTGGTTAAATAACTCATCAAAGGTTACATGGTGGGTAAGTGGCAGAGCTCAAGGCCATGTGGTCAAACGCAGGCAGTCTAATTCCAAAGTTACCCTCTTTTCAACCACTGTACCCACATCTACTGCCTCTCTTATTTAACCTTGCTCCAGAGTCCCAGGTGGTAGGTGTAACCTCCTGTCATAGATGGCATATTGTTGCTGTTGTTCAGTCGCTGAGTCATGTCTGACTCTTTCTGACCCCATGGACTATAGCACTCCAGGCTCCCCTGTCCATCACCAACTCCCAGAGTTTACTCAAACCCATGTCCATTGAGTTGGTGATGCCATCCAGCCATCTCATCCTCTGCCTCCCCCTTCTCCTCCTGCCCTCAATCTATCCCAGCATCAGGGTTTTTTCAGATGAGTCAGTTCTTCGCATCAGGTGGCCAAAGTATTGGAGTTTCAGCTTCAGCATCAATCTTTCCAGTGAATATTCAGGACTGGTTTCCTTTAGGATTGACTGGTTTGATATTCTTGTAGTCCAAGGGACTCTCGAGAGTCTTTTCCAGCACCAAAATTAGAAAGCATCCATTCTTTGGCGCTCAGCCTTCTTTATGGTCCAGCTCTCATCAATGAAACAGCTGAGACTCAGAGCCCAGGTCCCACAACCAGTTAAGTGTCTATGCTCATCTGTGGGACTCTTCACTTCACTGAAGGACTTCCAGGAGAGCAACTGAAACCTTGACATCATCTCTTCCCTTATGGGTCAGAAGGAGGGGTATGCGTTGGGGGCACCCAGGTCTTTGCTCACTGCCCAACCCTCCACCTCAAGCACACTGGCAGGCAGGAATGAAAGCCCCAACCTGCCCCTTTGCCTTTCAGACCTCACCCCAGCAACACCCCCACATCACTTTTCCAGGAGCCGTGACAGCCTCGACAGTCTAGGTTCTTTCCTGCTAACATAGCACTTGCCTCACCTAGTGATTATACATCCATGTGATTGTGTAACTATTGTCCATTTTCCTGATTACATTGTAAGTTCTACGACAAAAAAAAAAAAAACAACCTTGGTTCTTATTAACATTTTATCACTAGTGATTAGCATGCTGTCTGGCATTCAGTGGCACTGAACTATGATTTAAGTAAATGAATGAATGAATAGAGCACCTACAAGATTCTAGACTCACATCAGGCCCTCCACTCCCATTAGCCCACATCCTTGCAACAACCCAGTGAGCTAGTTACCATCATTCCCATTTTCCTGATGAACAAACTGAGGGCCAGAGATGAAATGACCCTTGCTCAGTCAATGGGAAGTGAAATCAACGTTCACATATGGGTTTGCCTGACTCCACCCCAGTCTTCTCGCTCCTTCATATCACTCAGAGAAGAACCTGGAAACAAGAAGCAGTGATAAGGGGGGAATTCCCCCGCTGTCCAGAGGTTAGGACTTTTCACTAGGACTTTCACTGCCAAGGGTGTGGTTTCAATCTCTGGTTGGGGAACCAAGATCCCACAAGCCACGTGGTGTGGGCAAAAAAAAAAAAAAAAAAAAGCCGTGATAAATAGCCCAAGCTTCTGCTCTAGGGAAAGCAGAAGAAAACAGGTTTGTGGGTACCAGACAGGATTGAAAGTCAAGAATTAAGGACCAAAGTCAAAGAAAGAGCTAAAATGGTCATGGGAAGAGATTCTAGAAAACTGTGTTTGATAATTCAGGAGGAAGTCAGCCACGAAGACCCAGGTGCCTTGGAAGACTGGATTTTCCATTCTCCAAACTCAGCTCTTCAGGGTCTCTCCTTCCGCCTTGGGAAGGATAAAACCTTAAGAAGCAAATGACTGTGAGTAGGAATTCATTTGCCATCCCCAAATTTGAAGACAATCTTTGTGGAAACAAGGAGGCTAGGGTGATATGCTTGACAGTCTGCTTTGCAGCCTTAGGGAGTCTGAGTGTGTTAGATTCATATTTGATGCATGTCCAGACTGCCTTGAGGAAAAATTTTTGATAAATATATCAGTGCATGTCTAAAATTCTTGCACAATGTGGAGCTTCAAGAGAGATGCCAATTTTTTTTTTTAAAGGCCGAATGGTGTCTTGCCCCATTGTTTGTAAAACCATCTTTTTAAGCCAAATAATAATAATAATAAAATCCTTGTATATTTTATTCTTTTCCACCCTTCGCGCTCTGAGGTTTTATCTGCCTTGGGTTGGGGGAGCAAGTGGAAATCAGCACAGCTGTTTATGTTTAGTGGCTTCCAATGACCTCAGGGTGCAAAAGATCCTCACGGGTGTCTCTGCTTTGTTGACAGTTCTGAGACCAGCTTTGAGCTCAGCCAAGGGGTAGTGTGAACCAGAATTCCTTTTCACATGTGCCCAGCAGGGTTCATTTCAAGCATACTGGGACCTCTCCATCTTCTCTCCTTCTGCGAGATCAGGACTCTGTCTTCAGGCTAGCATGATGGCTTATAGAGACAGTTTGGTAGGTCAGTCAGAAAAGGACGGATTTCCTAGTCCCTCTGCTCAGGGGTGGTCTTGGCACTTCTGCAGAGGAGGATTCTATTAGGAGCAGCTTCCCTGGAAGAGAAGGAAAACAGGGAGGGTGTCTGGAGTAACTGTTCCTGCCTGTCTTAGGAGGAGGGAACCCTGCTTGTCAGTGACTTTAGATAGACAGTCATCCCTCAGCAAAGGCAGGGGATTAGTTCCAGAATGCTCTCGGATTCCAAAATCTGCAGGAAGTTCAAAACCCTTATATAAAATGGCGTAGTATTTGCATATAACCTACACACACCCTCCTAAGTAAGTCATCTCTGGGTTACTTACAATACCTAATACAATGTAAATGCTATGTAAATACTATGTAAATAGTTGCTAGGGCATGGTAAATTCAAGTTCTGCTTTTTGGAACTTTTTGGATTTTTTTTTTTTTTCCCATCTGCTGTTGCTTGTATCTGTGGATGCAGAACCCATGGATACAGATGGCCAACTGTATATAGATCTTATATATATATATAACCAAACTGGATTTAATTGAACTAGATTTGAACTAAAATTGGATTTTAATCTTTCTTTGAGAGCTAACAAAGTTTCTGTCTGTTTGGGAGATGACTCAACTCCTCTACCTGAAAAGGCAGAGGGCAGAGGTGGATATAAGCCAGCTAACTTCCCTATGACCAATATTTGGCACAAGGCTTGGCTCCCTATAGCTCAATTGGTAAAGAATCTGCCTTCAGTGCAGGAGACCCCAGTTCAGTTCCTGGGTCGGGAAGATCTGCTGGAGAAGGGATAGGCTACCCACTCCAATATTCTTGGGCTTCCCTTGTGGCTCAGGTAGTAAAGAATCTGCCTGCAAAGTGGGAGATCTGAGTTTGATCCCTGGGTTGGGAAGATCCCCTGGAGAAGGGAAAGGCTACCCACTCCAGTATTCTGGCCTGGAGAATTCCATGGACTGCATCACAAAGAGTCAGACAGGACTGAGCAACTTTCACTTCACTTTGGTTCTCTGTAGAGGATAATGAGCTTTCCTTGAATAAATAAAAGATTCAAACAAGTAAAGATGTTTATTTGAAAAAATGCAGAAAAATCCCATGGAAAAGTAAGTTGAAATCAGTTATAATTCCAACCCTTTAAAGCAGTGATAGAAAAATAAGAAATGACCAGTCCCCTAACTTGCTCCTCAAAAAACAACTATTATTAGTAGTGTGATGTGATGCCTTCCTTCTCTTTTCTCTTAATAAACATATGTATTTATACACTGTAAACATACAAATACATTAGCAAATTTTAATGGTAGTCAAAGTGAAGTCCAATTCTTTGTGACCCCATGGACTGTAGCCTACCAGGCTCCTCCGTCCATGTGATTTTCCAGGCAAGAATACTGGAGTGGGTTGCCATTTCCTTCTTTCCGACCCAGGGACTGAACCCAGGTCTCCTGCATTGTAGCCAGATGCTTTCCTGTCTGAGCCACCAGGGAAGTCGAACATGTATGTAAATAGTAGCCAAGCATGTATGTAAATAATAAGATAAACATCACCATGACATATACATTTTAAATAAAGGAGAAAGAATGACAAAATACATACTGAAGGGCTACATGATTTTTTTTTTAGTATCCACTGTTGAGATTTTTTTCATGCCAGCGTACGATTTTCTGAGCATAGACCGTAAAGAGTTAACTGTGCTCCAAGCTCTCCTCTGAGAGCTCTGAACCCTGGGCACCACCACCCACCTCTCCCGGGGCCAGGAGCTCCTTTGCCGCAGATGCTCACCAGGCTGTGAGTCTGGGGCAGAGAGAGGCAGGAAGGCTCACAGGAGAAACAGTAACGAAAAGAGGAAATGTGGGCAGGAAGCGGCCAGAGCATCCTCGCTTCTCGCCTGGGGGCCCACACTGACCAGGGGTCAGGCTGCTTGATGCCATCTGCATGGCTGACTCTCAGGCAGCATTTGGGCAATTACCCGGCTGCTCTGGGGCTGCACGGGCAGCTAGACTGGCTGTGTGTGTCTCTCAAAAAACAAACCTGGCACAGAAAGTGACAGAAGGCCTGGGTTTTTCCAGATTGGCCGTTCCCATTGATTGAAGCGGGCCCGGTTTTTGCCTCAGTCACCCCCCACTGTAAAATGTTGAGGGAGCGGTCTTTGTAGCATTTCTTACAGCGGCACTTTTCCATTCGCCTGTACCCGGGAGCTGTGCGTGTGTGTGCCCATTGTCGCTTCAGTTGTGTCCAGCTCTTTGCGACTCCATGAACTGTAGCTTGTTGGGCTCCTCTGTCCTTGTGATTCTCCAGGCAAGAATACTGGAGTGGGTTTCCATACCTTCCTCCAGGGAATCTTCCTGACCCGCAGATCAAACCCGCATCTCCTGCGTCTCCTGCATTGCAGGCAGGTTCTTTACCCACTGAGTCACCTGGGAAGCACCACCCAGGAGCTTTACTAACAGAAAAATGCTTGGGCCCCATCCCCAGAGTCTGATTTTATCAGTCTAGTGTGGGGCCTGGGCAGCCCTGTTTTTTTCCAGTTCTGCAGGTGACTCTCATGGATAGCCAAGGCTGCGAAGTCCAGTGTGAGAACCCACAGATTCAAAGTCATCCGAGTTCTTGCTTAAAAGACAGATACACAGATTCAGAATTCTAGGTCTGTTGGGGGTGTGCGATCAGGTGCTCAGTGGTAAAGAATGTGCCTGCCAACACAGGAGATGCAGGCTTGATCCCTGGTTTGGGAAGATCCCCTGGAGAAGGAAATGGCAACCCACTCCAGTAGTCTTGCCTGAGAAATCCCATGGACAGAGGAGCCTTGTGGGTTATAGTTCATGGGGTTCTGTTCCTTTAACCCTCAGTGATTCTTAGGCTTTTATTGGAGTGTAAGATTGACTATTTGTCATTTACTTCCCTGTTTGCTTGCCCTGTTCTCTCAATTTTTCAGCTGTTGAAAAGGGCAACCCTCAGGCTAGAAACAGTGGTTGCATCATCCTTTGAATCTTGAGAGTAGGGGCTAAGCACTTAAGTTTTATTTGTTCCCTGTCATAGGCCTGGCATATAGATGTCTCTCAACAATGTATTCATTGAGTTAATGATTGAGGCATACCATAGCCAATAAGTGAAAGTGCACGTTGCTCAGTCATGTCTGACTCTTTGCAACCATGGGGTCTCCAGGCCAGAATACTGGAGAGGGTAGCCTATCCCTTCTTCAGGGGATCTTCCCAACCCAGGGATCAAACCCAGGTCTCCCACATTGCAGGCGATTCTTTACCAGCTGAGCCACCAGGGAAGCCCATAGCCAACAAACCAATAGTTTACTAAATATTTGTTTGACATTTAGTCAGGGCTATTGCCTTGGGCTTCCCAGGTGCTCAGTGGTAAAGAATGTGCCTGCCAACACAGGAGATGCAGGTTCGATCCCTGGTTTGGGAAGATCCCCTGGAGAAGGAAATGGCAACCCACTCCAGTAGTCTTGCCTGAGAAATCCCATGGACAGAGGAGCCTTGTGGGTTATAGTTCATGGGGTCACAAAAGACTTGGACACAACTTAGCGACTAAAACAACAACAATTGTCTCCCTAGCCCTATGTCGCTCAGTCGTGTCCGACTCTTTGCGACCCATGGACTGTAGCCCACCAAGTTCCTCCGTCCATGGGATTCTCCAGGCAAGAATACTGGAGTGGGTTGCCATTTCCTTCTCCAATTGTCTCAAACCCTTGTAAACATGCACACATTCACATATACTCCTTACACACCAGTCTTGCAAGTGGGAAAACCCACGGTCATCAGTTCTCAAAATACAACGCAGGGATCACCGCTGGGCATACAGATCTTCACACATCCATCTGTGGAAGAAGGTAGATTAGAAGCAAGTGCAGGGAGAGGTGAGCAGACTTTCTAAACAGCTGTTCTAAGGTTCTGACCTCAGTTTCCCTGAAGCCTGAGATGGGTGGGCTCTCAATTCAGCCATTACCAAAAGATAAGCATTTTGGGCCAGCAAGAGATATTATTGGAAGTTGCCAACTCATGTCACAGAAAACTAAGGAAAAGTGCATATTTGAGAATAAGCCTTTCTAACTTTTTTTTAACTCCCCCCAAAACTCAAGAATGTTTTGCTTTTTATATTATTCTGGAGACTTGCAATATGTCCCTTCATAATCTATAGCAGAGGTCTCCAAGAGCCTGTTGATTCTTTCCCCAGGTCCCTGCATTTTTTTTTTTTTTCTTTTTGTGGTAGGCTGTGATTTAGATCTTTCAGTCTCTCTTCGGACTGTCTTCTTGGGAGGTAAGCGCAGCTAGGGGTCTTTAACACAGATAAAGGGTGGGTTGGTGGGGTTGGTCACTTGCAGATCAGCCCTAAAGACCAATTTACACTCAACTAATCACCAGTGGCTGTTGTATAGGATCAGAAAGCAGTGTAGCTGGCACATCCTGACCTAAGGATGGTTCTTACAGCCAGGGAGGTGCCAAACTCCTCAGATTCTGATTCAGTGATCCTGGGAGCTTTGGTATTATGTTTCAAATTGGGTGGTTTTGAAAGTTGAGAGTCTGACAGAAGAAAAAGAGAAGGGTTGTCAAAGTTGGGATTTAAAATAGTGAGCTATCCATGATATATACCATTTTTTAAAAATAGCAATAAAAAGAAACTTGGATAGTGTGTTCTTTCCAAAGCAGTTTACTGTATCCTAAACCAATGACACCTTTAGCTACCAATGCTCGCCAAACTTATTGATTTCAAATGACTTCATTCATGTTAACACAGCATCTGTGTGGAAGGAGTAACTTTATAGGACATTTTTATAATTTGAGATGATCTTATTTAAGGAGGAATCTTGCAATTATCTCTTTTGCCTCAGGGAAAAAAGAGCTTTTCCTCCCATGTCTTGCTATAATGACAAAATTATTTTGCTGTAAAGAAAGAAAATGAGGGGAAGACAGGAAAAATATAAAGGGAGATGAAAACTGTTCCAGGAAAGAGCAAATAAAATTATTAAAGGGATGTGGAGGCCGGGAAAGAATTTGGAAATAGACTAAAAGATTCACTTGTTTTCCATCAAGAATGATGAGAAGTCACTGGACTTTAGGTTAAATAAATCACACAAGTTAAGGTGCATAGTCATATATTTACCAAATCCTAGAGTATTAGGAATAGGTACTTTTTAAAAAAGAATGCACTGTTTTTCAAATTAGTACATATTTGAGGGTCTCAGAACCCAAAAAATGACCTTGGTACAAATATGACTTAAATGGGAAACCCAAGATGGCAAACACATAGTATATACATCACTATGTCCATCCATTTCTGTACCTGTGACAGACATTATTAATTGATCAGGCTGCTGTTTCCAACTTAACTAGGTATATTCACCTTTGGAATTCCGTTTAGCACAGGGTGACAGAAAGTCAGTTAGCTAGAGATGGCCCTTGAGATGAAGCCATTTTGTTACCTATGATTTAGTTTACTACACAAAGTGTGAGCTCCAGACCACCAGCATGGGTGTCACATGGGAGCTTATTCTGAAATCAGAATCTCAGCCCCAGTCCAGAACTACTGAATGGAATCTGTATTTTAGCAAGATCTCCAGTAATTCTTATGTATATTAAGGTTTATTACATACATTAAGCAGAGACATCACTTTGCCAACAAAGGTCCTATAGTCAAAGCTATGGGTTTTCCAGTAGTCATATGGATGTGGGAGCTGGACCATAAAGAAGGCTGAGTGCTGAAAAACTGATGCTTTCAAATTGTGGTGCTGGAGAAGATTCTTGAGTGTTCCTTGGACTGCGGGGAGATCAAACCAGTCAATCCTAAAGGAAATCAACCCTGAATATTCACTAGAAGGACTGATGCTGAAACTGAAACTCCAATACTTTGGCCACCTGATGTGAAGCGCCAACTCATTGGAAAAGACCCTGATGCTGGGAAAGACTGAAGGCAAGAGGAGAAGGGGATGACAGAGGATGATATTGTTGGATGGCATCACTGACTCAATGGACATGAGTTTGAGCAAACTCTGGGAGATGGTGAAGGACAGGGAAGCCTGAGAAGCTGCAGTCCATGGGGTCACAAAGAGTTTGACTCAACTTAGTGACTGAACAACAGCAACATATCAAAATTTAAGCAGCCCTGAAAGAGCACTGAATGCCTGATGCATTCATCAGAATCATTTGGTTAAACACTTGGTAAACCTAGATCCTTGGGCCCCAACTTTGGGACTTTTGGTTTTTAACCTGCATCAGATCTGGGGTGGGGCTTATCAAACAAGCTTCCAGGTGTTGATGCTGCTGGTGGTGATCTGGGGACCACATTTTGAGAAAAACTACATTAAGCCCATGGAAATACTTTGGAATATCTCTATAATCTTTAAAGTCAAAGACTGCAATATATTTCCATAACTCTTGCTACATCTGGCAGAACCAGAATTCTGGATAGGAGAGGCTCCAAGTTTTAACAGAGCATAGCATCTCTTATGATTTTATGTACCTGGATCTAAAAGGCTCTCCCTCTGGTTAATTGCCTCTGGCATCATTCACTCATCTGTCTGATAACAATCTGGGTAGCTATTCTGTCCACAGCATTATACTCAATGCTGAGAGAATCTAATGCAGGTTAAAAACACATTCCTGACTTCAAGAGGCTTTCTCTTTAAGAAGAAAATAAACATGAAACAATAAACAACAAGGTAGCATCAGATAGAAAAGGGCTGAGTGCTAAGTAAGTGACATGGCAGACTATGTGTAATTTAGATGGAGGAATACCTGGAATTGCACACAAGACTGTGTGCAGTTCAGCCCAAGTTGCTGCATAGAATGGATGGAGGTAAGATGGGAGAGGGAGCAGGCCAGGGTAAGAGGCACCTTCTTATTTCTTAATACTGTTTTAAGAGACTATCTTAAAACTTTGAAGTTTCCTACTATCAGGATAATAACAAATCACTGCTGTCAACATTGAAAATTAGGCTATAGGGTCGGTATACTGTGAAAAATCTGTATCTCAGAGACAGAGAGGTTTAACAACTTTACATAGAGATGACTGGAGGGTGGAGTGGGGGATACCAGTAGCAGTAATTTAATAACAGGGATAATAATACCTAACTTCTACCGGTCTTTCACATTGCCAAGTACCCGTGCTACATGACTGTAATTAACTATCTCATTTATCCAAACAATAGCATAATGTCGTCAAGCCCCCTCCTTACTCCCAGTAAGAACCGAGGCTTTGTAAAGATGTATCTAAGTCAAAGAACTTGCCCGATTTAAATCCAGGAAGTTCTACGGGGACGGAGGGTGGGGGGCTGGTAATCCTCATCTATGAATCGCGAGGGGTCTGGCCTGCCTGTGTCATCTCTTCCAGCTCTCTGCGAGGAAGCCACAGAGCGCCTGGGACAGGAGAGAAATCCTCGAGCGGATTGAAGTCGAGGAACCTGTGGGGTCAGTGCGTCCGAGGCGCAGACAGGGAGGGGTTCCTATCCGAAACGCAGCAAGATTTTAGCCCGAGCCCGGCCGGGGTCCTGGAGCTTCTCCGGGCTTCCTCTGGCCACTCTAATTCCAGTGTGTGGTAGGTTGCGAGGAGGAACCGTCTGGGGTCGGCAGGCTTCGCGGGGGTATTGTATTTGCCTATAAATACTTCACATAGTTAAGTGAAATGTGCAGCCTTTGAAAGCTGGAGAGGAAGCCATTCGGAGGCCCCCGGGCCCGCCTGGAGGAGCTGGCAGAAAAGAGAAGAAATGGCTGGCGCGTCCTTCACGCGGGAGCCTTAAGGAACCGCCCTGCCCAGACCAGATGGGGGGCCGCGGGGCTGCAGGCGCGACTCCGGAAGCCTCAGACCGTTAAGGTGACCAGAACAATTTAAAAAAGGAAACAAACTTTCCCGGAGCCTTCCCCGCGGGGCCCCGAGGCAGGCGCTTGCGTTCGAAAGGGCATTTTTCAAAAGGGTTTCAGGACGCGGTGGGTGTGGACCCGCGGGGGAGCGCGCGGCCAGAGCCGCGCTGCAGAGCGGCCACCAGCCCGCTTTGTACTTGCGGCCAAGCGCGGCCCCAGAGTTTCGGCGGCGGCCCGGGGAGTTGAGGCCACGCCCCCTTTGCAGGGAGAGCCGCGGCCGCCGATTGGCCCGCCGCGGACCAATCGGCGCGTTGAGGCGGCCCGGGCTGTCAGCGCGCGCCGCAGCCGCGCGGGTCGCAGTCTGTCCTCCCCTT
The DNA here is from genome assembly GCA_006410635.1 of Cephalophus harveyi. Classification (NCBI taxonomy): domain Eukaryota; kingdom Metazoa; phylum Chordata; class Mammalia; order Artiodactyla; family Bovidae; genus Cephalophus; species Cephalophus harveyi. The sequence goes on from SJYT01059113.1 coordinate 622,085, forward strand.
CGCGGAGCCCCGCATCCAGCGCAGCCTTCCCGGGAAGCGCGGCTGCCGCTCGCGAGCGCTGCCTTGCCCTGCCCTGCCCAGCCCAGCCCGCCAGCCGCGCGTCCGGGTGCCCGCGGCCCGCGGCCACAGCCTGCTGCGCTATAGCGCACGGAGCATGTGCAGACCCTCAGGCGCCGAAGTGCTCTCTGCCCCGGGGGGCTTCTGGCAGTGGTGACTGACTGTCACACCTAAAGAGACCTTTCGGGGGCTCTCGCCGCGCCTCTGCGTCGCGGGGGGACACTGCGGTGCTTGCGATCAGAGCGACAGCTGCCTCTCGCTGAAGACGTCTTGGGCTGCGTGCGCCCTCCCTCTCTTCCTCGTATCGCTCCTTCCCTCCCCTCCGCGGTTGCTAGCCCCTTAGCTCGCCGGCTCACACCCGCAGCCTCCCCGGAGCGGGAGGCGTGGGTCCCCGCCACTCCTCTTCGAGCGGGGCTTCCTCACTTCGGAGATGCAATGACAAGTTAATATGGGCGTCCAACCCTCGGGGTCCCAGGAGGAGAATCGCAAGAGGCAACAGCTCCTGAGCACCCAGAGCCCTTGAACAGGCCACCCAGGAGGGGCGTGAAACCCGGCGGCAGCATCCGTCCAGGTGGGACCCGCTGAGCGCCGCGCGATCAGTCCTCCGCCGGTTTCCCGCACCGCCAAGGCCAGCTCGACCGATTGCTCCGAGATCCCCGACCCGGGGATTTTTTCTTTTTTTTCCTTTCCCTCGGCTGGTGGTGGGCGCCTCTCGGGCCGAAGCCCGGCGCCTGCTCTGCTGCCCGCGCTGCCTTTAGCGGTCGCCTCCGCCGCCGCTTCCAGGGACGTGCTGGGAAAGCCGAAGCCCCGGGAGAAGATGCCGGCCATCCTGGTGGCCTCCAAAATGAAGTCGGGACTGCCCAAACCCGTGCACAGCGCCGCGCCCATCCTGCACGTGCCCCCAGCCCGGGCGGGCCCCCAGCCTTGCTATCTCAAGTTGGGAAGCAAGGTGGAGGTGAGCAAGACCGCCTACCCTAGCCAGATCCCCTTGAAATCGCAGGGGCTGCAGGAGCCGGCGGGGGAGGGGCTCCCGCTGCGGATGAGCGGCTCCGTGGAGAACGGGTTCGATACCCAGGTGAGAGGTGCTGTGTGCCTGGGGCACTGTTCTGCGGGGAAGGGTGAATATTTTTTTGAGGGTGGAAGTTGACACGGCTGGAGAGGGGAAAGGGATACCCTGTGGGCTGAGAAGGGGACCGTGCCACTTAGGTCAGCAGATTGGGGGTTGCGCTTGGAGAGTGAGCTGGCCAGTGGGTGTGGCCCGGGTGACCGAGGTTTGCCTTAAGGAGCTCTGCGAGATCGGGATGCTGGCTGCCTGCGGCTTCCTTCTGGGGGCGCGGTGGGGTGGGGCACAATCAGGGTGTCCTCAAAAACCATGTGCCACACTGGAAATGTCAGGTTCTGCATGTCGAGGGGCTTGGCCCCAAGAAGACAGTGTCTGCTGCAGCGGCTGTGTGTCTGTCGGTTCTGCAGAGATTCTGTCCCTGCCGAGGAATTGGTCCGAGACCTCGTTGGGCTCCACTCCCCCCTGGCCTGGCTGCAAGATCCAGGAAGAGAGGTCTAGGGGTGGCAGTGTACCGGCCCCCCTCGGCTTGGAGATACTCGGGCCTGCCCCATCCTACGGGCTGACAGCATTCCAGGCACGGTGCTAGGACTGCGGTAGGAGTGCCCGTGCACCAGCGGAGGCAAGCAACTGGAGGCTCCTAGCGTCTCGGCTGGCTGTAGCGATGGGGCGGGGGTGGCTGCCTCGGAATGGCGGCCCGAAGCTAAGCCCCTCCTTCCTGGGTAGTAGATCCCGGTGCCGGTAGCCCGGGTGACTGGGGGGTGCGGGTGTGGGGGTGGCTTGAACAGAATTGATGACTTCTACCTTTCCAGACCGAGCTCGCATCACCCAATTCGGCTGGGTGACAGGCCCTAGCCATGCAATCTCTTTTAAGGAAATCAGCAAGGGCCAATCCGGTTCTCCTGGCTTCCTGCCCTCACTGCTCCTTTTTTCCCCCCCTCCCTCTCCTGGTAGGAGGGAGCAGGGGCACGCCGTATTTTCTTGGCAGTTAGTCAGCAGGGACTTTTGGGGACAGGCCGACCTGACGGATGTGACTGTCCCAGTCAGGAGAGGCGGAAAGCCAGCAGGGGAGGTAGTGTGGGGCTGGTGTCAGGGAAGTGGCAACAGACCAGCTGACCTTTTTGGCACTTAATCTCTGCTGACCCTGTCTCCACCTTCTCCTAGAGCTTTCTCTGATCAGAGGCTAGAACTCAACACATTCCTAGCCTTTCTGATGGAGGAACTGAAGCTGGAAGCTAATTGTAAGCAGACTTCTGGAACTCTGGGCTGGAGAAGGCCCTCAAAGCAGATTACGCTCCCACACCAGGCTGATAAGCATGCCCCTTGCTGCTGCACTTGCTAAACATTTTTGGAAGCTGACAGGTTTGAGTGATGGCGTGTGGGAGGAAGGCAAGATTTACCCCCAATGCTACTGGGCCTGTCTCTGCTATAGGGTTTTGTGCTCTGAGCTCTTTTTCTGCTGTTCATCACAGGATTTGTTCAGTGGTCTCTGAAACAGGAGTGAGCCTGGGGGGTGCGCTCTTGTGAGGGTGTCCTCTCCATCCTTGGAGGCAGGGCTGATGGGGTGTGGTGGGGTGTGATGGAGTGGATGCGGGAGGCCAGAGCGGTGACTCGGGGATGTGACACACACCCTCCATCCTGATGAAGAGGGCCTGAGGAATGAGGGCAAAGTGGACTCCGTGATCATTGCGGCCAGGCAGCTGCTCTACCGCTGTCCATTTGACCTTTCACTTAACACACAGGGTTGGAGGGTTTTCGATGGGCATGCTCTGAAAAGGTGATTCATCACCCTGTTGCCTGGAAAAATGATCTTTAGCTGCTGCCAGAGGGGCTCATGTGGTCCGGTTCCCTCAAGGCTTTCCTTCTCTCCCCTGCCCATGGCCCACAGTCCCTTGTCTGCCCCCACCCCGCCTCCCTTGCCCTCAAGAGGGCCCTGTGTACTGACCACGAGGGTGGTTTGGATGGACTTTCCAGTGGGCTATCCGGTTTTGACACCTGCCTCCCCCTTTTTTTTTCATTCATGGTCGGGCTTCCTGGCGGGTCTTCTTTGTGGCAGGTGCAGATCCCTGTTCTCATGGCCTCGCCCTGGCATCAGAGAATCACTGGCAAAAGGGATTTTCCTCTTTGGACAAGTCTTCTCCCTCTGGGCCTAACATATTGCCTGTGCACCATCCAGGAAAACCTCTCCATGCAGCTCGAGGACAGGGTCAGGCTTGGTAGTCCCGAATTCAAAACCTGATATTTGTCACTAGAAGATCCTCTGGAGATGAGGAGTTAAGTGGACTCAGAGGCTTTTACTAGGCTGGGCTGTGCAGTGGTCAGTAGCACAGGCTTTAAAGTCAGGTGGATATCCCAGGTGTCCTGCCTCCACCATGTACAAGCTGGTGACCTAGTCCATTAACCTCTCTGGGCCTCAGTGTTCCCATCTATAACAATGGGCATTTAACAACCACACAAATTGTGAGAGGCTTAAGAAAAATAACATTTGCAAAGTGCCATATACACCTGTCTGTATATACGCATATACATGCATCATAGATACATATTTATATACATATATAAGTAAGATATGTAAAGCCCAGTGTCTGGCAAATAGGAAACACTTAATAAAACGAGCCATTTATATTGCTAAACCAAGAGATGGGGCATTGTTGAATGTAGATCTAAATAGCCTCTCGGTGAGAAAAGGCATAGCTTATTCTGTCAAGCCCTTGAGAAGGTATCATTCAGTTCACAAGGATTTACAGAACATCTGTCACATACCTAATATAGTACCAGGCATGGTGGGAAGATGAGGGAAGTGCCTGACGTGCCAGGCTCTCTTTGTATGATCTCATTTCATCCTCACAGTAACACTTAAAGCAGATATGACTTCCTATGACAATAATTTCATGTAACATCTTCTTCAACGACAATAATATAACAATGGCAAGTCATCACATAGCACTTCCGACGTGCCAGGAATTGTTCTAAAAGACCTCATTTGATTCTTACAACAATCCAATGAGCCATGTGTTATCATTCTCATTTCACACTTGGGAAACTGAGGCAAAGGCTGGGTTAGTGACCCCATGAATAGCAGGAGTAGAATTAGAACTTGGACAGCCTTGTTCTGGACTCCCTGTTCTTAATCAGCATGCTTTAGAGAGAAGATCATAGGGACTTTCCAGTTACTCACAGGCCCTGACTTATAAGACCACCACTCTCGCCACTGAGCTGGAGGAGTAAACAGGCCTCAGCAAGGTTGAGTGACTCTCTCCAGGTCATCCTGCTCCAGGGTGGCAAGCAGGGAGTCCAGCTGTGGATGGTCTGGATTGCAGGCTGGTGGTCTTCCCCATCTTCACAGCTGCCTCCCTCTTTCATGTTCCGCTGGAGGTAGAGGGTATATTAGACATGGTCTGGGCCTTGGAGGTCTTATAGTCTAGATGGGAGGTATAACTGATGTACTGAAGACATCAGGGCACAACACCAAGAGGGCTGAGAGGGCTGTTTGGGGCTGAAAGGAAGGAAAAGGCCACGATGGCTGGAGAAGTCCAGAGAGCCTCAAGGAGGGGGCTAGAGATGGTGGGTTCCAGAGGTGGGCAGGAATAGCTGGGAGGGGAGGAGAGGGGGTGAGATGAATGTGTGGAGAAGGGGGAGGGCATGCAGAGCAGGAGGGGGTGTGGCCACAGGGAAGCCACACCTTCACGTAACAGGTGATGACTTCATATTTAGTATCTTCCTTTCAAAAGGTGAGCATGAACAAAGAACAAAGGCTTCTCGCAGTTGAAAAATTGGAAACGCCTGTTGTCTTCCTGGTCGATAGTGATCCTGAGCATGTGGGTAGTTATGGAGAGATGGTGTCCATAAAAGACCTGGTTCATAGCAGACCCTTGGGAAATGACAGTGATTATTATTATTACTTTAAGGTTCAGAATCTCTAACATGGTGTGATATGGGGAAAGGAGACAGTTCTCATGGCTTATATTAGGCAGCAACTTATTTCAGGCAGTAATGGCCCATTCTCCCCCAAGCCTGCTCTTCATCTCCATCAAGTGTGAAAAGACCTGATGTAGCCAGCAACTAGCTTTTAGGTGGAGCGCCACTGTCAGCTCGCCAAGCCCCTCACCTTGAATCTATAGCCCCACAAACCTATAGCTGGGGCTCGACCCCCAGAGAGAGGAACTGTTCTGCAGCCGCAACATCCCTCCCATGTCCCCCTCCTGGTGCTGGGATACCTGGGCCTCCCCCCAAGAATGAACATTTATAGCATCTGCTCTGTTAACATGGCGTATAAATTATGACCATGTGCAAAGAATTGTTTTAGAGACCTGCTCTGTGTTAGTTCAGAAACCCTGTCCGACCGACCTTCAGATAAGGAATGCTCATGAGCTATTTGAGGAGAGGTTAGCCTATTTTTAAGAAGCAGTTGCAGAGGGAAAAAAAACTATATATATATATAATACTTTGATATTTCCTGTTTTTAGGAGCCTGGTGTTCAGCTTGCAGCTCACTGCTTTAAAAAAGTAATTAGAAGTGATGGAAATCCTCTGTGGGTGTTTTAGATGTTTAAAAAACACAGACAAAGCCCCCCAGGAAGAGAATGCAGCTCTAAGCTTGCAACCTGTTGCAACTTTGCCCCATTGTGTTTTGATTAGAATCCTTGCTCCATCATCAAAACTATATATATATATAATACTTTGATATTTCCTGTTTTTAGGAGCCTGGTGTTCAGCTTGCAGCTCACTTCTTTAAAAAAGTAATTAGAAGTGATGGAAATCCTCTGTGGGTGTTTTAGATGTTTAAAAAACACAGGCAAAGCCCCCCAGGGAGAGAATGCAGCTCTAAGCTTGCAACCTGTTGCAACTTTGCCCCATTGTGTTTTGATTAGAATCCTTGCTCCATCATCAAAGTTGATTATGGATTTGATTAGTGCATTTTTCTGCTATTGTGTTATTCCCTTTCTTCTCTTCCTCAGTTCTTGGAGGAGAATGTGTAGTATGGTTATCTGCCAACATGCAAGAATGTTTATAGTTCACGTATTATTGCTTATTTCATGGGTTAATTTTCTGAAAACACTTTAAGGGTGGGACTGGTGGCTCATTTAGAGTATCATTACGTGTGTATATATGTGTGTGTATAAATACATCAACTTCTGGATATGTGTATATACACAAATACACACACATATACAAATATATACACATGGAACAGCTTAAAGTAATAAGCACATGTAAGCACACACACACATCAAAGGCCAGACTGGAGGAATTACAGCCCAATTTCCAGCTTTCAGAATAGCTTGATTTGCTCCCCACTTCTCATACTCCCTTCCTCTGTGACCGAGATGGAAGACCCAAGTCTTGATGTCCTACTTTATTTATTTATAAGATATAAGAGATGTAGCCTTGAGAGAGGTGTTTTAATTAGGCCTTAGTGAAACTCCCAAAGCTAGTCTGCAAAAGCCGAAACACCTAGTGAGATTTTGGACATTTGGCTTAAGAGATTCTTATTTCTTAAAATCAGTCTCAGCAGCAAGTAAGGGAACAGTTATGGGGCATCTGCTATAACCCAGGCAGTACTCTGCAGGGATTTTATGTGTGTATATATATATATATGTATATATGTATATGTATATATATGTGAGTATAATGTATATAATATATATATTATGTATATAAAATTTAGTATGAGGCATAAGAAACTGGGTAAAATGTAAAGTGGCCCATGAATTTCATTGGAGGAAGATGAAACCAAGGGAAGTTACCACTTGGAGGCAGTTTTTGTTCATATTTATTGCTTTAGTAATATTTGGCTGCTCCAGGACTTAGTTGTGGCGTGTGGGATCTTAAGTTATGGCACGCAAACTCTTAGCTGTGGCATGTGAACCCTTAGTTGTGGCATGTGGGATATAGTTTCCTGACTGGGGACTGAACTTGTGCCCCCTGCATTGGGAGCATGGGGTCTTAGCCACTGGAACACCAGAGAAGTCCCTGGAAGGCAGTTTTAAAATGGTTGATTAGGCTTAATTGAGAGACAGACCTGGGTTCAAATCTAGGCTTTGGGCAAGTTAACATCTCTAAATGTAAGTGTCCTTATCTATAAAGCAGAAACAATGATTCTTAAACGTTGTCCGTAAGAATCCAATGAGATAATACTGGGAGGTTGCTAACACAGAGCCTGGTATGTAATAAGCAAAAAATATGTGATATTGCCTATTTTTATTACCCAAGGTCAGAGCCAAGTTTGGAAGCCAGATCTGCCTCATGGCAAGCTCATGTTCTACCTTACCTCTCTACCTCTCAAGTGCATGGTTAACTATATGGAGAACAGGTGGTTTGCCCTGTGAAAGCAGAGAGCGTAGCAGAGCTTTTGTGAGATAAATGGGGAGCAAGAGTAAGTTAAGAACAGTGTCCTCTAAATGAGTCATGTCCTGAGTTGTGAAGTGAAATCTTCACATTTTGGTTCCAAACATGCCATTTCTATAGCACTAACCAAGCTGAGGGATGTGCTGCAAACCAAACTTATGGGGAGCCTCCTTTGAACACCCAGTCTGGACTGTTACTGTCAAGGTGGTTGAATGGAACTGGCCAATCTGACTGTGCTGCCCGGGACCAAGAATGGAACAATCCCATTGATTTGGCTTCTGAACGGCTTCTCGTTGTTCTGAAGGCAGGAGGAAAGCCCTCTGCCCTTAGGGCTGGCATGATTGTGGTGGGGAGCTAAACCTTGTGATCAGGTTGGTCATTAAGGTGCCCCAAGGCATGGCTGGGTGCCCAGTGGTGTTTTACTAATAGCCACAGGGCCACATTCAATGGTGACTCTGTCTCTTGGTCACATTGTTCAAAGAGATGGACAATGTGTTCCTGGAATGTCTTGGGCAGAATGGTTCATGTGATTTTGGGAACAAAACTGGGTCAGGCTTTTGTGCTTCAGTCCACACAAGTCAGTAGTGAGTGACAGCTAAAAGTTTTCGCAGGAACCCCAAGTCGCCCACACAGAACCTAAAGAGTGATTCATGACTTAGTGCTCCATTTCCCAAGGAAAACAGACCCTCTCTTGTGTTTTGCAAACAATGGCCCCACAGCCTCAGAATATTTTCTCTCTCCAAGTGAAGCTTCAGTACCTCCAGTGAATTTTGGTTTCTAGGTGTGGGGGCTGGGTCAAGATAATGGCGAGGTTCTTTTGGAGCCTTGGAACCAAATCAAACACTCACAAGAACATGATTATAATAATGGGAATCGACACTGACAGGGCATGGCACTGGACATGCATCATTTCATTTAATCCTCCATTAGACAGACGCTACTTCCCCAAGAGAACAGAAATGAGAGTTCTGGGAATCAGCAACTTTGGTTCTTCAGATACTTTGCTGCATGACCTTCGGTAAGTTACATTTTCTTTTGAGTATATATGATATCTGGCTCCTCCCCTCTGCCCCAGAGTTTAGAAATATTGAAAATATTCATTCAATATTAAATAAATATTAGCTACTTCATCATATCATTTAACCTCTCTGAGGTTTGTAAAATTCCAAGTGCTCTCATGCCCCAAGGTCCAGTAAGGTGTAATCACTGTGTAACTGGCAGGGCTGATTCTGGACAGAAGAAGGAAAAATAGGGTATTTGATAAATCGTTGGCCTGCAGAAGCAATCAGATAAATTCAGATTATGGGTCATTCTTTAGGACAATGAGCCTGGGATCTTCCAAACTGACAATGCCATGAAAAACAAACAAGAAGATTAAAAGGTAGATGGAGAACTAGTCTAGAAAACGAGACTAAAGAGACATGATAACCAAATCCAATAAGAGATCCTTGACAAGCAAAGCCACAAATGCTAGAAAGGCCATTTTGGAGACAATGGGAGATGCTTGAATGCAGATTGTATATGAGATAGTATTACTCCACTGGGGCTTCCCTGGTGGCTCAGGGGTAAATAATCCACCGACAACGAGGGAAGATGTGGGAGACATGGGTTTGATCCCTGGGTTGGAAAGATCCCCTGGAGTAGGAAATGGCAACCCACTCCAGTATTCTTGCCTGGACAGTTGCATGGACAGAAGAGCCTGGCGGGCTATAGTCCATGGGGTCACAAAGTGTTGGACACAACTGAGTGACTGAGCATGATTACTCCGTTGTTGTTAATGGTTTGGAAATAATGTAAGAAAATGTCCATTTTCTTGGAAGATATATGCTGTATTTAGAGGTGAGGTATCTGGATGTCAGCAACTAACTCCCAAATGAGTTCAGGACCAAAAAAAAAGTGAGTATATGTTCAGATAGAAGGAGAAAGCAAATGTTATAAAATGTTTAAAACTGGTGAATCTAGATACGTGTGCAACTTTTTCAACTTTTGTTTGAAATTTTTCAAAATAAAATGTTGGGAAACAAAAAGAAAGCCTTGGCAAAAAGTGTACATGAGCAATCCCCTTGACATCTGTGGTATATCCACGAGAACATATATGAGGTAGGATGTGTGAAGTAAGAGTGTATGTGTGTGCATGTGTGTGTGCACTCTCAATAAAGAGCCTGGCCAAGTTTGTTTCACTGGGATCTGGACTTCTTATCTCCATTCTGGTATAGCGTGAGAATCTTGGCTTAATTCCTCTTCTTTTGTGAGGATGGTTGTGGAAATTTTATGGAAATCATAAGATCCAAGTTTATTCGATAATCTCTTATAAAAATCTAAGACATTTCCAAGGTTGAAAGTACAAAAGAGATTCTTTTTAATGAAGAAATTTTTAAAAATATGAAAACACCAGGTTGAATTTTACTGAGCAAGGCATGGAGAAGGCAAGGAGTCTGAACAGCAACAAGGTCCTTTCTCTGCTTTAACCCTCTTTCTCTCCTCAGGACTTAGAATTCCTTTGCCTGGCTCAACCCTTGTCATCCGTTACCCATTCAAGGTCAGGCTTAGTGTCGCCTCCTCCAGGAAGCCCTTTGCCACCACCGTGGTCTGAGGGTAGTCTGTTTCCTGTCTGCTCCCATAGCCTGCTCTGAGCTCCTGTAACTTGAACTATGATTGCTTATTTAGCCAGACCGCAACTTCCATAAGGTTGAGGGTGTGACTCTCATAATCTCTGCTGGTACTACATCAGCAGGACTGCATCAACACATAGTAAGTTCCTGGTTCATATTCCAGAAGGAAAGAAGGAAGGGAGGGGGAAGATAAAAGGAAGAATTGAAAAACAGGATTGAGTGGCTGTTGAGCACCAGCTGTGTTCATGAAGCTGTGGCTCAACCATATGGCTCCTGTAGAACTGTCTGTCGGTGTATGAGCTGAAACGAGCCCATGGTGGTGGGTGGCTAAGCATGGGAGACAGAGGGTGAAGCCAGTGTCAAAGCTCTCCAATCAGGTCTTGGGTAGCGGGAAGAGGCAGATTCCTTTACACACGTTTCCTTTACACGAGGATGTCTACAGCATCCACACTGTCTGGTTGCTCCACGGAAGGTCTATCTGGATGTGATCATGGTGGTTCTGTAGACTGGAAAGTTTGCATGGGGAGGACACTGTGGGCTCTGGAGGACTTTGGCAGATCCCCCCACCGCCAACTTTGAAAGGGGGTCTGAGAAGTGTTCTAAAGGGTTTTAGTTGGTTAAGAAAAGAGGATAGGACCAGCCTTCCAGGAATAAGGATGACAGCAACCACTCATGTGCCATTTCCACACAATCTTCACACTCAATCTCAGTCTTCACACTCACTTTCTGAGCCTGATTTATCAGGAAGGAGGAAAGCGAGGGGTCAGTGGGGAGATGCCTGAGAGGGGCCTTTTTCAGGTCACCCAGCTGGTTTGAACAGTAGCAGGATTCCTACCTGGTGTTTCTGAGTCCAAAGTCTGTGCTCTTAACCCCTGTCTTCTTCTGCCAGTAACTGGAAGAGGCCTGAGTCCCATACTGGGGTGCTGCTTTAAAAAAAAATCAAATCTCCAAGCCCTCTGCTCCTTGGAGCCTGCTCCCCGTTTCCCTGGCCGTGGCCTCCCTGCTATCTCCTTGTCGGGGCCTCTGTGCCTGTCCCAGCCTGTTGCTGGAGGTTCTGCATTGACCAAGTGAGGAGCTCCACTGGCTTTGGCTCGCATCTTGCTGCAGTCTGGGCACAGTCTCCTCTCACTGCCTGCTGTCCCCCAGGTCACCCCCGTGCTGCTCGACCCAGCAGGTCCATGTGCCTGACAGCTGGCAGGACCTCTTTCCTGTCCTCCTGTGGCAGCTCTGCAGACAGTTCCCATTGCATGCTGATTTGCTTTGATTATTTTCAGACCTGGGAGTGACGCATGTTGACGTCAAAGTATGTGGGCCACAAAGCATCCCCGAACTGTCAGACCTTCCAGTGTGTGAACTTTGCTTGTTAACTATCTCTGGACAGAGGAAACCCTGGAGGGAAAAATACCATTTAGGCGACAAAACCAGATTTATAAGAATCAGGCTCACTCGGGATGTCTGCTTAGTGATCTGTGCCTCTGTGGACTAGATATTTGGGATGTCTGAGCCAGTGCGGACCTTGGAGGCCATCTGTTCCCATAGGCAACTCCATTGCCAATGGTGAAACAGCCTAGAGAGGGGTGTGAGCTGCCCATGGTCACCCAGCTCTGAGGGCAGAGCAAAAACCTGGGATCCATGCCCCCTGTCTTCTGGCCCAGTGTTCTCCCCACCTCACTCATGGCAGTCAGATGTTCTGCTCTGAAGGCCCTGATGGCCTAAAGAATTGGAACCAGCCCTAAGCTATGTTCTTTCCTTCTCCATCTACTGAGTAATTAAGATATATATTCTTTTCCTAAAAAATTATTTTATTGAAGTATAGCTGATTTACAATCTTGTGCTAATTTCTGCTGTACAGCAAAATGATTCAGTTATATATATATATATATATGTATGTATATATATACCTTTTTCATATTCTTTTCTGTTATGGTTTATTGCCATATATATAAAAATATATATGTATTAAATACAGTTCCTTGTGCTTGTTGGATCTTGTTGTTTATCCACTCTCTACATAATAATTTGCACTGCTAATCCCAAACTCCCAGTCCATTTTTCTCCCAGCGCCGTCCCCCTTGGCAACCACAAGTCTGTTCTTTTCATTCTTTCATATTCGAAAGCATTTGCATTTGGCTCAGTGGATCACAAAACTAGGACTTCTTTGTGGATGGTATGATTGTGGCAGCAGACCACCATTCAACACCTCCCATGGGCCAGCCAACAACAAGGTCCTTTCTCTGCTTTAACCCTCTTTCTCTCCTCAGGACTTAGAATTCCTTTGCCTGGCTCAACCCTTGTCATCCGTTACCCATTCAAGGTCAGGCTTAGTGTCGCCTCCTCCAGGAAGCCCTTTGCCACCACCGTGGTCTGAGGGTAGTCTGTTTCCTGTCTGCTCCCATAGCCTGCTCTGAGCTCCTGTAACTTGAACTATGATTGCTTATTTAGCCAGACCGCAACTTCCATAAGGTTGAGGGTGTGACTCTCATAATCTCTGCTGGTACTACATCAGCAGGACTGCATCAACACATAGTAAGTTCCTGGTTCATATTCCAGAAGGAAAGAAGGAAGGGAGGGGGAAGATAAAAGGAAGAATTGAAAAACAGGATTGAGTGGCTGTTGAGCACCAGCTGTGTTCATGAAGCTGTGGCTCAACCATATGGCTCCTGTAGAACTGTCTGTCGGTGTATGAGCTGAAACGAGCCCATGGTGGTGGGTGGCTAAGCATGGGAGACAGAGGGTGAAGCCAGTGTCAAAGCTCTCCAATCAGGTCTTGGGTAGCGGGAAGAGGCAGATTCCTTTACACACGTTTCCTTTACACGAGGATGTCTACAGCATCCACACTGTCTGGTTGCTCCACGGAAGGTCTATCTGGATGTGATCATGGTGGTTCTGTAGACTGGAAAGTTTGCATGGGGAGGACACTGTGGGCTCTGGAGGACTTTGGCAGATCCCCCCACCGCCAACTTTGAAAGGGGGTCTGAGAAGTGTTCTAAAGGGTTTTAGTTGGTTAAGAAAAGAGGATAGGACCAGCCTTCCAGGAATAAGGATGACAGCAACCACTCATGTGCCATTTCCACACAATCTTCACACTCAATCTCAGTCTTCACACTCACTTTCTGAGCCTGATTTATCAGGAAGGAGGAAAGCGAGGGGTCAGTGGGGAGATGCCTGAGAGGGGCCTTTTTCAGGTCACCCAGCTGGTTTGAACAGTAGCAGGATTCCTACCTGGTGTTTCTGAGTCCAAAGTCTGTGCTCTTAACCCCTGTCTTCTTCTGCCAGTAACTGGAAGAGGCCTGAGTCCCATACTGGGGTGCTGCTTTAAAAAAAAATCAAATCTCCAAGCCCTCTGCTCCTTGGAGCCTGCTCCCCGTTTCCCTGGCCGTGGCCTCCCTGCTATCTCCTTGTCGGGGCCTCTGTGCCTGTCCCAGCCTGTTGCTGGAGGTTCTGCATTGACCAAGTGAGGAGCTCCACTGGCTTTGGCTCGCATCTTGCTGCAGTCTGGGCACAGTCTCCTCTCACTGCCTGCTGTCCCCCAGGTCACCCCCGTGCTGCTCGACCCAGCAGGTCCATGTGCCTGACAGCTGGCAGGACCTCTTTCCTGTCCTCCTGTGGCAGCTCTGCAGACAGTTCCCATTGCATGCTGATTTGCTTTGATTATTTTCAGACCTGGGAGTGACGCATGTTGACGTCAAAGTATGTGGGCCACAAAGCATCCCCGAACTGTCAGACCTTCCAGTGTGTGAACTTTGCTTGTTAACTATCTCTGGACAGAGGAAACCCTGGAGGGAAAAATACCATTTAGGCGACAAAACCAGATTTATAAGAATCAGGCTCACTCGGGCTGTCTGCTTAGTGATCTGTGCCTCTATGGACTAGATATTTGGGGTGTCTGAGCCAGTGTGGACCTTGGAGGCCATCTGTTCCCATAGCTCCATTGCCAATGGTGAAACAGCCTAGAGAAGGGTGTGAGTTGCCCATGGTCACCCAGCTCTGAGGGCAGAGCAAAAACCTGGGATCCAGGCCCCCTGTCTTCTGGCCCAGTGTTCTCCCCACCTCACTCATGGCAGTCAGATGTTCTGCTCTGAAGGCCCTGATGGCCTAAAGAATTGGAACCAGCCCTAAGCTATGTTCTTTCCTTCTCCATCTACTGAGTAATTAAGATATATATTCTTTTCCTAAAAAATTATTTTATTGAAGTATAGCTGATTTACAATCTTGTGCTAATTTCTGCTGTACAGCAAAATGATTCAGTTATATATATATATATATATGTATGTATATATATACCTTTTTCATATTCTTTTCTGTTATGGTTTATTGCCATATATATAAAAATATATATGTATTAAATACAGTTCCTTGTGCTTGTTGGATCTTGTTGTTTATCCACTCTCTACATAATAATTTGCACTGCTAATCCCAAACTCCCAGTCCATTTTTCTCCCAGCGCCGTCCCCCTTGGCAACCACAAGTCTGTTCTTTTCATTCTTTCATATTCGAAAGCATTTGCATTTGGCTCAGTGGATCACAAAACTAGGACTTCTTTGTGGATGGTATGATTGTGGCAGCAGACCACCATTCAACACCTCCCATGGGCCAGCCACTCTCCATACATCATCTCATTTAAGCCTCACCACAATGAGATAAGGCTGGTGGCATTTCATCCGTTTCACGTGTGAGGCTCAGAGAAGGTCAGTAACGTGACTGAGACCACATGGAGTCAGCTTTGAAACTCTCTACTTTCACATCTGTGCTTTTACTACCCAGCATCTTAGACCCTGCTCCCCTAGGCTGGAAGTCAGAGAGACCCAGGTTAAGATCCTACTTCCCCATTTATTTACCAAGCATCTAACTTCCCCGTGCTGATATAGGGCCCAGGACACTGTAAGTTCTCAGTAAATCGTTGTTGAATTGTAACTTGGACAAGTCAGTCCCACTAAGCCTCAGTTGCCCAAGGGAAAGTATAGCACTTCAGTGTGCCGTGCAGATCAAAGCAATACTGTGTGTGAAACTGTCTGGTATGGGGTAGATAAGATCTACTGTTACTTACTGAACTCTTGCTCTGTGCTGGTCATTCTTCTAAGCACTCTCTATGGATTTTCCCATTTAATTATTATAAAAGCAATAATCTCCAAGGTAGGCACTTTGGTTATTATCCCCATTTTACAGGTGAACCAGGGCAGGTAGAGCATAAGCAGCTTGCCCAAGGTCACCTGCCTACAAGCGGAGGAAATAGGCCTGAAACTCAGCAACGCTAGCAGAGCCCGCGTCCTCCTCAACGGCCCGGTCCTCTTCTGTGTGTCTCCTAACTCTAGTTGAGGGTGGGGAGGAGAGACGAAAGCACAGAGATGGGAAACAATTTGTTTAAGGTTCTGTAGCTTGAGAGGTAGTAAAACCCAGCTAAGACTTGCCTTCCTAAAGTAGCCTGGGGCTTTGTTCTTTAAAACGTGCTGGCTTCCCTGGTGGCTCAGTTCAGTTCAGTTCAGTCGCTCAATCGTGTCTGACTCTTTGCGACCCCATGAATCGCAGCACGCCAGGCCTCCCTGTCCATCACCATCTCCCGGAGTTCACTCAGACTCACGTCCATCGAGTCTGTGATGCCATCCAGCCATCTCATCCTCGGTCGTCCCCTTCTCCTCCTGCCCCCAATCCCTCCCAGCATCAGAGTCTTTTCCAATGAGTCAACTCTTCTCATGAGGTGGCCAAAATACTGGAGTTTCAGCTTTAGCATCATTCCTTCCTAAGAAATCCCAGGGCTGATCTCCTTCAGAATGGACTGGTTGGATCTCCTTGCAGTCCAAGGGACTCTCAAGAGTCTTCTCCAACACCACAGTTCAAAAGCATCAATTCTTCGGTGATCAGCCTTCTTCACAGTCCAACTCTCACATCCGTACATGACCACAGGAAAAACCATAGCCTTGACCAGACGGACCTTAGTCGGCAAGGTAATGTCTCTGCTTTTGAATATACTATCTAGGTTGGTCATAACTTTCCTTCCAAGGAGTAAGCGTCTTTTAATTTCATGGCTGCAGTCACCATCTGCAGTGATTTTGGAGGCCCCAAAAATAAAGTCTGACACTGTTTCCACTGTTTCCCCATCTATTTCCCATGAAGTGATGGGACCGGATGCCATGATCTTCGTTTTCTGAATGTTGAGCTTTAAGCCAACTTTTTATAAGCGTCTTTTAATTTCATGGCTGCAGTCACCATCTGCAGTGATTTTGGAGCCCCCAAAAATAAAGTCTGACACTGTTTCCACTGTTTCCCCATCTATTTCCCATGAAGTGATGGGACCGGATGCCATGATCTTCGTTTTCTGAATGTTGAGCTTTAAGCCAACTTTTTTGCTCTCCTCTTTCACTTTCATCAAGAGGCTTTTTAGTTCCTCTTCACTTTCTGCCATAAGGGTGGTGTCATCTGCATATCTGAGGTTATTGATATTTCTCCCGGCTATCTTGATTCTAGCTTGTGTTTCTTCCAGTCCAGCATTTCTCATGATGTACTCTAGGCTCAGTAAGTGAAGAGAATGCTTGCAGTGCAGGAGACCTGGGTTCAACCCCTGGGTTGGGAAAACGCCCTGGAGGAGGGCATGGCAACCCTACTCCAGTATTCTTGCCTGGAGAATTCCATGGACAGAGGAGCCTGGCAGGCTACAGTCCATGGGGTCGCAAAGAGTAGGACATAACTGAAATGACTTAGCTAGCACACACACACTCTAGTGGGAAAGGGACAAACTGTTTTGTCCTGGGAAGCTCTCACAAACTGGAAATGGTCACTAGTAGTCAGTGACTCCCAATTGCCTGGGGGATCTCTGTGGCTTTTCCCTTGGGTCCCTGCTTCTCACTCATTTGGAATCATTTCTTCTCTGGATTGCAGAACAGAAACCAATATAAATTTGACCTAGTCCCTAGAAATGTTTACCTGGCTAAAAATATGCCGGCTTTGTTACATTTTTATCCAAATTTAGATTTGAAGTATATGCATTGCCCACACCCATGTATTAGGCATGAACTGTTGGTACATTTTGTAACAGGAAGCTGCTGGTTTTCCATTCCAGAGAACTGGAATTCGGTCAGAAATTTGTCATTTGCAAATGCCAGCTCTCACCACATTCCATTGCTGTTTTTAAGAACGTCTCGTCACCTGGAGTTGGAGGAAGCAGGCCATGGGTGAGGCCAGGCTGGCCAGGCTACTTAGTGTCTTTTCTCTGGGTCTGGTGCCTTCCAAGCGACCTCCGACCTCCGCCTGGCTCTGCCCAGGCCCACGCCATCTGCACCGTGTTGCCTTTGGATTAGTGCATGGGCAGACAGGCTGCTTATTTTAGAACTGGAAGGAGAGGAGATGTATCAATAAAAAAAAAAAAGCTGGGAAGGAAAAAATCCATTCAGTGGTTTTAAAATATCTCTCCCTTAACAGGACAGATTATTTTTGTTTCTTAAAAACAACTAGGTGATTTGCTCCTAGAAACAGAGTTGGAAAGACTGTAAAAAAGGAGGAGGCTGTTGAGATGGCCTGGAGGTTTCTCCACCCTGGCCCATTTGCACAGCGCAGGTCATTTTCCCCCACCTCCAAAGCCCCTCCTGCTCCTGACTGGAAGACTCTGGAACCTCAGAACTATGTCACAAAGACCCTGTTGCCTTACCTCTTTATTTTATAGATAATGAAGCCGAGCTTCAGGGCCCTTGCACCTGCTGCCTGGAATGTCTTCCCCAGATACGGACATAGCTCCTTCCCGCCTCTGCTCAGATGCCCCTTTATCAAAGGCACTTTTTCTGACCATCCTATATAAAAGAACAATCCATTCTTTTATATCTCCTTGCTCTATTTTTCTCCAGAACCAGATCTATCTACCGTAGACATGCTACATATTTATTATCTTGTGTCTTCCTCTATTAGACTTTCAGCTCATTAAGAACTAGGGCTTCACCTCTTTTGTTCACAGCTATCTCCCCCACACCTAGAACAATGTCCAGCACTTAGTAGGTGATTACTAAATATTTAGTAAATAAATAATAGGGACTTGTGCAAGATTTCAGGCAGAGCTGGGACTAGCCTCCAGGTCTGACTCCAAATCCAAGATTCATTCTTACACCTATTTCTCTAGATGCTACTAAGAAATCTACAGTGTGTCTCTTAAGATGGAAATGGGTTAAAATGTTCTGCATTTGACAATTTTGCATCTTTTGTAAAAAGGACTCTTACTGCAAAGGACGGACGAGTATCTTAGTACAAAGATCATTGTCTTAACCTCAAGATGTAGGTGAGTTAGGTTGGCTGGGAAAAGGTAATATTTTTGATCAAGTTGGGGAAATCTTACCCTGTGAGCAGACTCTTACGTGGTCCAAGTTTAGGGCTGGATCCCCAGTAGGAGAGAGAGCTGAGAATTGGATTTGCCAACATGCACTGCTTCCATTTTGTCTTCCGTTTTGCTTCTTTCTCTTCTCTCCTCCACCCCTTCTTCCCCTCTCCCTCCCTCCTTCCTTCTTTCCTTTTTTTTGTTCAGGCTCCTTTTTGTACTTTAACCCTTGTTAATAAAAACCTTGATCTCTGGACTAGCTATAATAGCATCACCTGGAGGGTTGGTAGAAACACAGAACCTTGGGCTTAGCCTCTGACCTTCTGAATCACAATTTGCATTTGAACCAGAACTCAAGGTATTTCATAGGCAAATTAAAGTTTAAGGAGCAGAAAAGCAATTATGCCCTTACCTCGTCAGAAGTGCTGAAGAGAAACTTCCCTCCTGTAAATACTCACTTTCCTCTTCTGTGTGGAGGCATGGACCCTGTTGCCTCTAATAACCCCTCCGATTAGGGATGGGAGGGATGGACAGAACACCCCCTGAAAGAGGGTATCAGAAAAGAGATTTCTAGAATCTGCAGCTGATGCATATCTTACATTGCTGTGTCTTATGGAATTTTCCAGGCAAGAACACTGGCGTGGGTAGCCATTCCCTTCTCCAGGGGATCTTCCCGACCCAGGGATTGAACCTGGATCTCCTGCATTGCAGGTGGATTCTCTACCATCTGAGCCACCCGGGAGCCCTTATTCACTGGGCTTTGTGGCTAATGCTTGGTCAGCGTGATGGAAGGCTGGCATCTGCCTGGTAGCTGCAGAAGGAAGGGAAGTCCTGTCTTTGACCTGGGCGTTAAAGATTAGAGGACCTCAGCTCTCCTCCTTGCAGTGAGCTCTGGGCTGGTTGAGATAGCATCTGGCAGCAACTGGAGGCAGTCCCATCGCAGCCCTTCTCACCGTCAGCTGGGAAGTCCGCTCTAGCCCCTTCAGCAAAGAGAGGACAGCCCCTCCCTCAGTCTGAATAGAGCCCAGCTCCCAGGATCCTTTGCTGTTTGGAAGTCTCCTTCTAGTTCTCCTTGAATTGCAGTGGGAAATTGCATTGCACGATGCCAGCATGTTGTGAAGGAGTGCGCCCCAGAGTACCAAGGGGAGGGGCTGGCTCTGGTGGTCATGCTGGGCCCTCTATCCCCGCTTAGAGACGCCCTGTCAATGGGCAGGTGGCGTGCAAATGTAATCTGTCTCCCTGCTGAGGCGTTTCTTTCAGTCATGCTGCGGTTGGGTCCTGATTTGCAGAAAGCCCATTGATAAGAGCAGAACAGATTAATTGAGCCCCTGAATCAGGCTGTTTGGTGAAATTATTGTCTAATACTTTTAGAGGTGGGAGCTTTTTTTTTTTTTTT
>SJYT01059113.1:641991-697024 GCA_006410635.1 Cephalophus harveyi
TTTTTTTTTTTTTTCCTCCAGCTCGTTCTGTGTAAATCAGAGCTACTTAAAAGCTGCTTACACGGTCACTGGTACCATAGAAACCAGCCATCCCTGCGCACGCTCCTGGCCCAGTCGGGCAGGGGCCACTGTATGTGTAGGAAGGGGATTTAGTGGGCTTGCTCCAGCATCCACAGGAGGGAGGAGGCCCTGGAGGAGGTCAAGGGGAGCTTTCTATTCCTTCCTCAGCTCCCCTAGACTTGTCTCATTTAACCCCATCCAAGTTGCCTGGAGGAGGGACATCCCCCGCCCCCTCAAGTCCACACTGAGCCCTGATGGGAACAGAGAATCTGTCCAGTGACTGAAGGGTGATGAGTCTGATGCTAAGATGTTTGTAGGTATGTGCATATATGTGTGGGGATGTGGGCATGCACAAGCATGTGTGTGTGTGTGTCCAGATGTTCCTAGAGGGGCTGGAGAAAGCCCATTCCGACCACTGGCCACACCATAGCATGTGAACACTGTGAGGAGGCTGCAAGAGCACTGTTCTGAGAGTCAAAAAGCTTGAGTTTTCTTTCTAGACCTTCCTGAACAAGCCACATGACCTGGGAACATGACCAATCATTCTTTACCAGGACCACGTGGAGCTGTCAAAAAGAGAATAGATGTCCAGACATCTCCCTTCCAGACACAGGCCTAGGGTAAAGCTTCTGCACATGTATTTCTTAGGGCTCTGCAGGGGATTCCAATGCATGGTCTGGGATCAGAGCTCTTGGATTTGAGACCGGCATTCAGAGAAGTCAGGATCATGAAGTAGGTAAGAGAAAGTGGTCATGACCACACAGACTGGGGCGTAGGTTCCAGCTGTGCCCAGGCAAGGTGAATGGCTGACACACTTGTCCGTTCTTTCTCATCTGCTCTAGAGGCATGAATGTCTCAGCCTCACAGAGCTGCTCTGAACGTTCCGGTGCAGGAAGCATGCGGCCAATGCCTGGCATATGAGTTCTCCATAAATGTTTGTCTCAGGTGTGTGCGTGTGTGTGTGTGTGTGTGCGTGTGTGTGTGTGTGTGTGTGTATTTTCTGCTGTACTCTCATATATGGATAGAAACTTCTCAAGGAAGTCCAAGGAGAATGCAATTGGGAAATGAGATGGCAGAGCTCAATTATATTAATGTAATTTGGCAATAAGGAAACCAATTAATTCATTCTTTGAGTCAGTTATTAACAGGAAACGAGAGTGTGCAAAGAAAGGTCCTGTGGGACCAGAGAGAGGTGCCAAGCGTGCCTTTCTCCCTCCATGACAGTGGTTCTTAAACTTCACTGTGCATCCTTACAACCCAGGTACTTGTTAAAAATGCCAAATCCTGGGCCTTACCTCAGAGATGCTGATTTTGCAGATCTGGGTGAGGCGCAAGGATTTTTATTTTGGGCAAGTATGATTAAGTGAACTTGCAGAAGATGGCCCACAGCCACCACTCTTTGACAAAGGCTAGTCCAGAGGGAAATATCAGCTTGGATGATTAAAGAGAAGGAAGGAGCTAGGTGAGTTGGGGCAGGCAAGGATGTGAGCCCAGATAAGGTGAGAGGAGCTCGGTTTGAATGTATGCATGTGAGATGCAGAGAAAACAGGGCAACATCTTCGGGATTTGGTGTGCTGAGCGCAGGGGGATGGGCTCCGGTGGATGGAGATCCTGGCTCCTGTTCTTGCAGCCAGGGGCTGGAGTTGCTGTGGAGGGTGGGCATCACACTGGATGTCAGCCCCTGGAAAGCATTCACCAGGACTCCTGGTGAAGGACCATGAACCCAGAGTATGTGTCCCTTCGTCCTCTGCTTAAGGCCCAGGCTGGCTGCCTGTAGGTTGCTTGGCAGTGCCCATAGAGTTCAGCATCCGTCCCTCTGTTGGCTCATTCAGAAATCAGAGCTCAGGAGCAACCTGGGGCAGGGACACCTGGAAGGTAAAGTAGGCGTGAGATCCTCGGGACCCCAGAGTGGGGTGGCAGAAAGAGCTCCAGCGCTGTATTTGAGCGTCAGTGTGAGCAGAGAGGGGCCTTAGTCAGCAGCCCAGGCCTCCAAGGAGCCTGGTGTCCCCTCGTTAAAGCCGGAACCGAGATAGCCCCCAGCAGGGGCCTTTGTGTCTTGTGTCACCGAAGAGCACGTTTCCTGAGTCTCCAGTGGCTTAGAACGAGCTAGAAATAAGAAGGGATGGAGGGGAAGCCCCTGCTTGTGTGGCAGGTTCCTGCTACCGGCTCACATGTTTTGCCTCCTTGAGTCCCCACCTTGGAGGCAGATGCCAGGAGTCTCGTTTGAGAGATGGAGAAAGGCTCAGAGAGGTAAAGCAACTTGCCTAATCCCACACAGCTAGGACTGGGCGAAGCCGGGGCTGGGACTCGCTCTGTCTGCGTCCAGTTAATCGCCGGAGAGCCTCGGCGAACGGAGGGGAGGCTGTGCGGCTCTGCCCTAGGTGCGGGCCCCTCGGAAGCCCCGCTGCCCCGGCTGGGGGCGGGGGGCACAGGGAGGGCAGGGCGCCCCGGAGTCCCGTGACGTGTGGGACATTTCTATGCCCTCCGTCAACAATCCAGTCTTCAGTAACGTTGCCCCTGGCTGCCAACTGCTTTCGCCATAGCCAGACGCCCCCACCCCCGACACCCACCCACACAGGCGAAGGCTGCGGCCAAGGGCACCCCGGAGGGGGCGGGGGATGTGCCCTCCCGAGAGGCCTCTGCAGAGCCCCTGAATGGCCCCATTGAGGCGCAGGCAGGATGACAGTGGCCGGCTGGGACTCCCCGGTCTGTGTCCGCTGAGGTGAGAGGGCTGGGGCCGGGCAAGCGGTGCTGGCTCAGAGGCCAGATGCTGACTTCCAGGGCAGGGAGCCAGCGCCTCTGACGCGCTCTGAAATGCCAGCTCCGCTTAACGGGGAGCAGCCGGGTCGGGCCCCACGCCCCTCCCCATGCCAGGAGGACTGGGAACCCGGCTCCCAGCCACCACAGGCCAGCTCTCAGCCTCCTTCTGTGCCCGGGGCTGGGCCCTGCGCCCTCCACACTGGGGACTGTGGGGGGCCTTTCCAGATTCCCCTTGGTCCTCACGGTCATCATTCTCAGGTCGTTTGAAGAAATAAGCCCTCTCCAACAACTTAGGTGGGGTGGCTAGGTAAAACACAAGGCACCCAGTCCTGTTTGAATTTCAGATAAATAAATAATGAATAATTTAAAAATTGTGTTTAAGTATATGTGCATGCTCAGTTGCTCAGTCACGTCCAACTCTCTGTGAACTTACAGACTGTAGCCTACCAGGCTTCTCTGTCCACAGGGATTCTCCAGCCAAGAATACTGGGGTGGGTTGCCATGCCCTATCCTAGGGGATCTTCGCAACCCAGGGATCGAACCCAGGTCTCCCGCAGTGCAGGCAGATTCTTTACCAGCTGAGCCAGCAGGGAAGCCCATTTTAAGTACATATCAGATATTAACAATCAATAAAGACGGAATCAAGATTTGGGTCCATCTGTTGTGTCATGGGACACACTTAAACTGGAAAATTATTGGTTGTTTATCTGAAATTCACATTTAACAATGTGCCCTCTGTTTTCAGTGGTTAAGTCTGACAATCCTATCTCAGGGAGCCGTGATGGGCACATGTGTGGGGGTACCAGGGCTCGGCTATATTTCCCTCTGTGCTACAGAGAGGGCCATGTAGAGGAGGCCTCTCCTCCACACACTCTCCACCTTCTACTCCCACACTTGGGGTGCTGGAGGCTGCACATAATAGGTGCTTTACTGAAAAGCGGCCACTGCCCAGTTCTCTTCCTCACCCCTACTTCCACGAGCTGCATCTTTCTCCCTCAAATCCCGCAGTGGAAAAGGAAGCTTTGGGGTGCATTTTGAGTGGGGGACTGTTTACTGAGAACCTCCTTGTCACATTGGGCTGAACCCTGGAGACTCAATGGTGAACAAGCCAGATGTGGTCTCTGCCCTCAAAGGAGCTTACAGGCTAGAAGGGGAAGTGTGCAGTGAACAAAAGAGCAACCGTGAATCAGCAAACCATGAACACAGGGTGGTGGAGGGAGGCACAGATGGGCTCTTGACCCCAGGAGGGCATCTCACCCACACCTGCATGACCAGGCTGACACGAAGACTAGAGGCCTTGGAGTTAGAAATCCTGACTAGCTATGTGGCCCTGGATAAGTCACTGAACCTTGCTGAGCCTCAGTTTTCCTCATCTGTTAAGTGGGTCGCCTCTAGGACTGGTGTGAGATTCCAAGTAAAATGCTGAATGTGAACGTGTACTGCCAATGCAGGGCTCTAGACAGAGTCTGTGTGTGTGTGTGTGTGTGTGTGTGTGTGTGTGTACGCGCGGGTGTGTGTGTGTGTGTGTGTGTGTGTGTGTGTGTGTGTTGGGGTGTAGGAGTGGAAGGAGAGGGGAAATAGAGGGGCCAGGAATGCCTGGCCCCCTGCCTGCTCCACGCCCCTCTGTCCCTACCCCTTTAGTATGCTGGTTTTCTATATGGCATTGTTATTGTCAGCCTTTTATCTGATTCTCCTTCTGTCCCAGAGGAATAGCAGTGATACCAGATGTTTATATGGTATTTTACAGTTTGCAAAGCATAATGATTAAGAGCCTGAGCTGAGGATTCAAACAGGCCTGGGTTCAAGTCTTGTCTCCACTCTGTGACCTCACGGAAGTACTTAAGCTCTCTGGGCTTAGTCTTTGTCAAATGGAGCCTCACAGGCATTGAGACGATGGAAAGAGACCAATCACATAAAGCACTTAGTATGGAGCCTGGCACCCTGCAAGTCCCCAGGACATGAGCAGCTCCTACAGGCTCCTGTCTGAGTATTGTAGCATCCTTGCGAGGTGGTATTGTTAGGTGGAGGAATGCTGGTCAGGGATGTTAGGTAACCAGCCTAAAGAGGCGTAGCTGGAGGCATGGCTGTGGAGGCTGCACCCCTGCCTTCTGCGGAGGCCTTTCTGTCACCTGGTCTTCAGGTGCTCTGCTTCTAGCTCTCATCCAGATGCCTCTGGGGACTAGCCTCCTCTCTGGCTTCAGGCCCTCCTTGCCTGTTGTGGTCTGGTCCAGACACCTGGCTGCCTCCTTAAGATCTTGGCGTGCCCACTTGTCCTGGACTCTGCCCTGCCCAGCCTCCTGCGAAGTAGAGAGAAAGAGCATCCTCTAGGAATCTGAGGGTTTATGTGCCTCACAACATCCATTCCTTTGCCAGGCTCGAAGTCTGAGATGTGGGCGTTTTTATTACCCTCTTAAACCTTTTGTCAGCTGATACCCGCACAATTATGCTGTTGGCAGGGACGCTGCTTTTATTGTCTTGAACACAAAAGCAGCTTTGAAAAGAGGGGGCACTTCTGGGGAGCAGGTGGGGGTGGGCTCTCACAGGAGAGGCCTCTCCACCGACCGCGTCACCCTCCCGTGGGAGCAGACGGATGGCATTTCTCTTGTAGGTGGTACTCTGGTTCCTAATAGAATAATGATCTATAGCCCATAGGTGTTGAGGGGAGGGGAGAACTTGCTGTGTGCACAGCACTGGGGTGCACTTCTGGCCAGCCCTGGGTTCAGTCCCCTGACTACCTTCCAGGGTCAGGCCTTAGACCCATTTTGCAGATGAGCAAAATGAGCTGGAGAGGCTAGCTGATTTGATCTAGGTCAAGTGACTGGTAAATGGTAGCACCAGCTTTTGAGCTCAGGAGTGTTTGGCTGTGATGCCCATGACTGGCTTTCTTTTAGCTACACATGGGTCTGCATGCAGCATCTTGGAGATGCCAGTTGGGGACCTAGGGTGCCCCTCCTAGCTCACAGTGGGCATTAAGCTACTTGGTGCCATGCAGTGCCCAGTCTCAGGACAGAGGACCAGGCTTCTAAGGGAGGTAGGACAAGAGCTGGATTCTGATCTCTCCTTCTTTCCTTAAAGGAGTAAAGGAATTTGGATAAGTGGAGGGAGGAAGGAGAGTTTTCCAAAGGCCAGAAAAGCCTGTGAAAGGTCTAGAGGCAGCAATGATCACGTCTGCTGTGCCTGACGGATGACATTGAAGAGGCCTGCTTTGAACAGATATTTATATGGGAAGGTGGTGCTCAAGGCAGTCTGGAGAGTGAGGGCTTTGGAGGCCAGTCAGGGACATTTGGTCTCAGTCCCAGAGAATGGGGAGCCATACTGGGATTCTCCGTAAGGGAGGGCAGGCTGAAAATAGTGTCTAAGGGGGTTCATCTCAGGACACCAAGATGAAAAAGATGGAGACTAGAGGCCTGACTACGGATTGTCAGCAGTCTCGGTGCTACTGTTGATGATGGCAGTGGTGATAGTGAACACAGCTCACATTTGTTGCGTGCTTGCTGTGTGCTCGATGCTATTCCAAGAATTTTACCTGTATTCACTCGTTAAAAGATTGCAGTGGACTTACAGGGAAGGCACTATTATTAGCCCCATTTTACAGATGAGGAAGCTGGCACAGAGAGGCAATAGAGGCCTGGAATAGGGCTGGAGAGGAGCAAGTAGATCTAAGAGTCACCAGAGGAAAAACAAGCTCAGGACTTGGCACCCTGTGCTGAGGAATGAATGAAGGGGGGGAGGCTGTGTAATGACTCCAAGGAAAGCTGTTGCTTTTTGATAGGAGCCAGTTTCCCGGTTGGTAGTTATGGGTGAGGTGACCACCCAGCCAGCTGAAGCAAGGTAGTAGTTTCCTAAGTGCATGAGATAAAACATAAATGCAGTATTTGAAAGGCAGAATATAATACTCCAATGCCAGACACGGATGTCTCCTCAGCATGGATGACGTCAGCGGCTTCAGGACGGGGACGATGGCATAAGAGAAGGGCACCTGGGATGGAGGCTTGTGCCAGCCTCCATTTCCTTCCATGAGGACAGCGTGCTGCCTCAAAACGTGACTTCCTGGGCCCTTTCTTCTTGAACCCTTTGCCCTTCCTTCCTACTCACACCCAGTCTGATGCAAAGCAATTCATGCTCAAGCATTTCTTCCAGCTGAGTGAAGTATCCTTCCTTCTAGGTCTCATGATGGCATTTTAACAGATCTTTGGAAGCTTGGCTGATGGAGGTGGGGAAGTGAGGAAAGCCCTGTGGGCTGGGCAGGGCCAGGATGGGCTCACATATCTCCCCACCCCCAGAAACCGTACAGTGAGCTGGCTGGAGTCTCTGACTGTGCCTGGAATCCACAGGGCTGCCCTGGTGGCTCAGACGGTAAAGAATCCGCCTGCAATGCGGAAGACCTGGTTTCAATCCCTGGGTGGGGAAGATCCCCTGGAGGAGGGCATGGCAGTACAGGCACGAAGCACATGCTCTCCAGGTCTGCTGTGGAGGCCTGGGCCAGGCCTTTTCTCGGGCTGGGAGTGCGGGAAACCGCCCTCGGCCCTTCAGCCCCATCTCGGTGGTATGTAGTCATTGTAAGCATGGAATTTCCCGTTAACTGGGCCAGAGTTGGGTTCTGACCTCATGCTTCCTTCTGTGTGACCTTACTTTTCTCATTTGTAACATGTAAATAATAATAGTATCTTACTCGTAGCATTGATGAGGGACTAAATCAGAGAAGGCCTGTAACATGTGCATCCCAGGACCCGGCACATAGTAAGTGCTCACTAAATGTAAGCTGCAGTTGTCGTCCCAGCCCACCCGGAACCTCTCCAGGAGACTGAAGACTTCATGGGTGCTGCGGCTAAGCCGGGTAACCTGGCAGCTCGGTGCCCCTGGGGTCAGTGAGCTCAGCCTGGGCTCCTGCCCGCTCTCCCCAGCTCTCCCGGCCAAACACATGGGTGGTTTGGGGGTGAGTGTTGCTCTGGGAGCAGCCCTGTTCCCTGCATCCTAAACAGGGTCTGAGAGAGTTCCTTTCCAGCCCTGCAGAGGTTTCCATCAGAGGTAATAATAGTTCTAGGGGCTTCCTTGGTAGCTTCGTGGTGAAGAATCTGCTTTCCAAGCAGGAGAGTGGTAAAGTGGTAAAGAATTTGCTTTCCAAGTGGGTTTGGTCCCTGGGTCGAGAAGATCTCCTGGAGAAGGAAATGGCAACCCACTCCAGTATTCTTGCCTGGAGAATCCCCATAGACAAAGGAGCCTGGCGGGCTACAGGCCACGGGGTCTCAGAGAGTCAGACACGACTAAGCAGCTAAACAGCAATGATAGTTCTAGCCAATACTTACAGACCACGTAGGGTGTGCCAGGTATTGGGCTGATTAATTTAATCCTCATAGCAATTCACAAACGCTATTCACAAAACACTGCTGTTACCCATGTTTTACACAGGAAGAGACAGAGACCCAGCAGGCCAAGGTCAGGTGCTTGTGCCAGGACTCATATAGCCAAAGTCAGAGGCAGGACTCGAACGGCTCACTTCCGTGCCTTCTGAACAAAGGAGACTGAAGCCTTTTCCTCTACACTATGCATGAGATTTTAATCGCCTCCCAGCAGCCCGGGAGGTTTTGCTGTTTCTCTGAGCGCGAGGGACCAGAGCCATCTGTTGGGTGCTTTTTTGAGGGAGCTGGTGTGACTTGTTTCAGGGTAAAATGCAGAGAAATAGCATCACTTTTTATTTTTTTTTTTCCCCTGCATGGTAAAAATAAGCTGCAGGGATGGGAAGAACAAACTGAGGTTGGGAGGCTGACACTGTGGGGAGGAGGAAGCTCGAGTGCTGGGCGCTGCCCACCTGGGTGCCATCTGCCGCCATCTGCCCAATTTGGGGCCTGCATCAGCCTGACCTGCCAGCACCTGTCTGGCCGCCAGCATCGGCCACCAGAAACGGAGCACCTTTCCAAAGAGCTTTTGGCTCAAAGCAGTTCAAGGGGCAGAGAGAGGTCGATGGGAGGTGGTGACAGTTCAAAACACATTGTCCCTTAGATGTGGCAGTGTCCCTGTCTCAGCCTCTCTGTATCAACCAGCTCCAAACAAACTGGGCATGGCTTTTGATCATGAAACACTTTTTTTTTTTTTAATGAAAAACTAGAAGTCGTTGGTAGGTTGAGATTATGTTAATGTATGCAGTTTCCACTGCTGCTAAGATTAAAAATAGCTTCCTCTTAGGAAAACTGTCTGTCTTCTAGGCCACCTCTTCTTGGGTTCCAGGGCTGCTGGGCACAATTCTGAGGACCTTGGCTGTCCCAGGCCCCGGAGATTTGCTGAAGCAGAAGATAAAGAGACAGGAGCAGAGTCTTTGCCCGTATGTTAAATAGAATGTGATCTGAGCTTCAGTGAGAACTCTTGTCAGCATTAAACACCCAGGGAATATTCTAGTCCTTCTCAGGAATGCGCTGGGGCACCTAGCATCTGTGCTAGGTTTGTGCTAAGCAAACATACTGATTGATTTGGAGGTTGGTTTCAAATTCAATAACCATCATTTGTTGAATGCCTACCATGGGCTAAGTGATTTTTATACATAAGATTTCTCATGTCTGCTCATGATACACTTACACAGTAATTACAATTGTGGGTATATCCATTTCACAGAAGGGATACCTGGGAGTTACTCTGTATATTTGACTTGATCAGAGAACTAATTGGTGGTAGAACCAGAATTTGGACTAGGTGTCTACACTCATCGTCAGTTTGCCAGCCTGCCTTCCCCAGCCACCTGGATTCAGGCTACAAGATGCAGGTGCACTTTTGACCCTTGAACTGTATAGGTCTACTTACATGCAGATGTTTTTCAATAGTATTGATAAATACTACAGTACTTCACGATCCGTGGGTGGTTGAATTCTCAGATACAGAAGAACTGCGTGTGCAGAGGGTCGACTACAAGTGATACGAGGATTTCCCACTCTGTGGAGGGTCAGTGCCCCTAACTCTGCCTTGTTTAAGGGTCATCTATAATTTGGGAAGATTTGGGGACCTTTACAGAAACTCACAAAGCTCCTATCCAAATTGCTTACACTCACGAGAAAGAGGAAGGGAACTTGCCCCGGGTTGCTCAGCCAGCAAACTGGCAGAGCCAGATCCAAACTCACACCTGCCACCTCCAAAGCCCAGATGCAGTGACGTCCTCTCCCCCAACTCTGCTGATCTGGGTGTTGATCACACACACCCTTGGTGTTCACTTTAGTCAGATTTCATCAATAAAAACACTGATGGAGCCTTCCTTTAGAGATAGCTTAGGCAAAGTCTCCCCTAGGCTTTAGAGGGCCCAACAAATAGTTTTTGAGGGGGTCTTGTCTAATATATAAAGAAAATTTATTGCCAGAAGCCAACGTGCCAGCACCATTTGGACAGGCCAACCTCACATAATTCCATGAAAGAACTTCGACCCCAGCTAGGAGGATCCACACTCTTGCTTTCCTGGAATTGGGACCCAGCTATGGAGCCCAGGCTATCATTGGGGTAACTGCTGGAGCTCCTTGGGATATTTGGTTGTCACTGTGAGTGGGTAGAAGTTCAGAGGGCTCCCTGAAAGGAGAACTGGGAACAGGGAGCCCCCTGATTCCAGGTGTTAGTTGGGGTACACTGGCTGGTGTCAGGCCCTGGATGGAGTCTTTGACAATTTCTAGGAAGACACTCAAAAGCCTACTTTAAAGGACAATAGTGAGCACAGAGATAAGCAATTGTGGGGGAAAGAAAGAAAGAAGGGAGTCTGTTTATGAAACATCTTCTATGTACCAGGTATAGTGTTCGGTAGGATGGGGAAGAGGAGACCAGAGTAAGGTGAACAATGAGGACAGAATCCATGCTTTCCGGGATCGTATAGCCTGGTGAGGAAAACAGGCGTGACTCACATCATTACAAGGAGGAGGGCAGGGAACGAGGAAGGAGGCAAGGGGCCATCTGTCTAGTAGATAATTCCAAAGCACAGTAACATGGCGGAAGGTGGAATATCGTGATCATAGACTTTGGGGTCCAAGAGGCTGGACTCAAGAACCTCCCTTGTTCCTTCCTATCTCTGTGCCGCTGTACGAGACACTTCAACTCCCAGCTTAGTTTGCTCTTCTGAAAAATGGGGATAAGAGTTCCTGCCTCCCAGAGTGCTTAAGAAGGTTCAGTGAAATCGTGCACAGAGGGAAAGCCCTTAGTAGGAAATCTGACCCACATACAGTGCTCACCGAACGGTGGCTCTTCCTAGTTGTTATCTGACGTCTTAGACTTAAGTAGACCCAAAGCACGTGGGTAGGAGGTCTGGGATAAGTGGACGCTCTGACCGTCATTCAGCAGCTGGCAGTAAAATCGCACAGGAAGAGGGGACTGAAAAATCCACTGTTTTCTCAACCCTTAGAGAAATTAATGAGGATTGTGATGCTCCTTGAGCCAGGAGGAAAGGTTAACTTCCCTCAGATGTTTTCTGACTTTTGAGAAGGTGAGGATATATAACACAGAACTTCCGAGGGGGATAAAAGGGACTAAAATAGGAGTTTAGATGCTGGTTATGTTTTCCCCGTCATGTGGCCAGGCCAGGCAAAGCAGGGGCCCTAGATGTGTGTGTGCTGAGGCTCTGTCTGGAGCCTGTCAGCCTTGTCCGGGCTGGATTTCCAGTTTGGGAGTTGTAGATCTTAAATATGGGTGACAGCTGTGGGAGAGGCGTATCCAGGAGATGAAAAGACAGCTCCATCTGCTTGGTTCTGGAGAAAGTAGGGAGACTGTGATCAGTGGGTGGTAGCTTTTCCTAGTGAGGAACTTGTGGCTGAGTTCTCAGGGGGGAGGCGGTGTTTACAGCCAACATAGACACCTAAACCGGATAGCCTGACCCCTGGCGTGGTGGCTACCGTTGGCAGATGGGCTTGTTTGTAAGGAGAGACCAGGGAGGACAGTTCCTGGCCACTGAGAGGGAACATCCCAGCCTCTCCCCATAGAGGAGGTCACGTGGGTTTTTGTGCATGGGCTCTTGACAGCAGTTCTCTGAAGGTGTCTTAACTGCTGCCAACGGGAAACTTCTGCTGCTATGCCGTCTGGCTGCCTCTAGCAATGCAGGGCTCTATGCTAGAGCCCAGAGCCACCCTTGGGGCACAAGAAGTTAGGTTCTGTCCCCTGGGCCACACATTGTACCGGCTGGAGAAGAGACAGTAGCTCAGTAGCTGGAGAGAACACACAGCTTATACCACAAGATAAAATGTAATTAGAAACATAAACACATCTTCCCCTCTCCCCTTGCAGTCCTCTTGGTCAGTAACATTTCAAATCATCTACATATATTGGACTTCCCTGGTGGTCTAGTGGTTTAGAATCCACCCGCCAATGCAGGGGACACTGGTTCAATCCCTGGTCAGGGAAGATCCCCCATGCCACAGGGCAACTCAGCCCATGCGCAACTACTGAGCCCACACCCCTGCAGCCTGCGCTCGGCGGCGAGAGAAGCCGCTGCCGGGGAAGCCGGGCACCGCAACCAGAGAGCAGCCTCCACACGCTGCAGCTAGAGGAAGCCCACGCGCAGCAACAAAGACTCAGCACCGCCGAAAACAGGCAAAATGGTTTAAAAATAGTTCACGTGTATCGGGTTCTACGTTAGTCTGTTCATGCATGTCTTCTCATTTAATCATAGCAACCCCATGAGACAGATGCTCACTTTATTCCCATGTTAATGCTGAGAAAATGGGTAGAGAGAGGGTAAAGTGTTCAAGGTCACAGATGGAAACGCCAGAGTAGGAATTCAAACTCTGGTCTGCCTACCTGAAGAGTTACATCAGAGGTCATACTGAGGACCCTGAATCCATCTGTTCTGAGGATCGATGGCAAATTTTTAAGGTAAAGTTTGCAAGCTGATGGCCCTTAGGCTGCATTAGGCCTGGGGATACATTTGCTTGGTTGGCAAAACTTTGGGGAATAACTATAGGCAGTGTTCTCGGACCCACTCCAGTGTTCTTGCCTGGAGAATCCCAGGGATGGCGGAGCCTGATGGGCTGCCATCTATGGGGTCGCACAGAGTCGGACACGACTGAAGCGACTTAGCAGCAGCAGCAGCAGTGTTCTCGGTTTACCACAGTCCCCACCACTCCCGGCTGTCTCACACCCAGCCGGCTGCATGGCCCCTTTAGTAATGTGAGTTTACTCTTCTTGACTAAATTTTTCTTTTGCTTAAGTTAAGTATTGGAGTCAGAAGGACTGATAGTGTCCTGAGGGGGAGATGCCCTCTTTTCCCCTCTTAGTAGGAAAGAAGGGCTGGCAGCTCCAGACTTGGCCAAGCTG
Organism: Cephalophus harveyi; assembly: GCA_006410635.1. Lineage (NCBI taxonomy): Eukaryota > Metazoa > Chordata > Mammalia > Artiodactyla > Bovidae > Cephalophus > Cephalophus harveyi. The sequence goes on from SJYT01059113.1 coordinate 655,078, forward strand.
GGCTGAGGAATTTCTCAAAGCCTTGGGTTTTCTGCTCGAATTTCAGCTTGTGGGAATTTAGGTTTCACAGGGTATCTGAAGAGGAACATGGGTAGGGAAATACTGTATCCAGTCCTTGCAGAAGAAAAGGAAGATTCTTCTGTGCTTATCAGTGCTCCAAGCAGACACACCTGGGAGATGGCCATTCGGTCCATGGTGGGGGGGCATTTGTGCTGTGCCCTTTGGGGACACCCTGCTATGAACAAAGTGTTGTGGGAAGTGCTGGGCGGGATGACTGCCCACAAGCATTGAGGAACAATAAAATTTATTTACAAATTCATTAAAGCAAACTGTACTAATTGTTGGTGGCTCTTGACAATTGGAGGGTATTTTCTCAAAAGAAATAGGGTACATGGTGATCCACATCCAGGGAACATCACGAGCAGAGGCGTGGAGGTCGGAAAACACAGGAGACTCAGGGAAGGAGACAGACTGATGTTTGGAAGATGCAGAAGAAAGAAGGTCATGCCAGGAGAACCGAAGCACAGCAATCCTTGTTTTGGTACTCAGTCAGTGATATTAATAAACATTTACTGAGTACCTACTGTATATCCAGGGCAGGTTAAAAGCACATTATATATATATATATATATATATCAGCTCCTCTGATGCTCACAATAACCCTGTGAGGGAGATACTGTTTCTATCATTAGAATCATGTTTGCAGAGCAGGAAACATGCAAAGAGCTCAGGGTCACCTTCAAGGTCATCTACCTAGGAAACCCAGGTGTCTGACTTCAGAGCCGACACCCCTGACCTTTGCCCCTTGCTGTTCCCGGTAGCAGCCAGCAGGGATGTGACACCGTGGCAAGAGGCGAAAACAGTGATTTAGATCCACAATGGCACCATTTTCAAAGACTGGAGTCAGGACCCTTTCCAGAATGGCCTCAGACCCCTTGAACTTTAGCCCACCAAGCTCCTGGGTCCATGGGATCTTCCTGGCAAAAATACTGGAGTGGGTAGCCATTCCCTTCTCCAGGGGATCTTCCCAACCGAGGGATCGAACCCACGTCTCCCCCATTGCAGGCGGATTCTTTACTATCTGAGCCACCAGGGAAGCCTAAGAATGCTGGAGTGGGCGGCCTATCCCTCCTCCAGCGGATCTTCCCAACCCAGGAATCTAACTGGAGTCTCCTGCATTGCAGGTGGATCCTTTACCAGCTGAGCTCCCAGGGAATCTGAATGGCCTCAGCCTCCCCTAACAGTTTGTCTTCTCCTACTTAGCCCTCCCAAGGCCCTTATTCTCCAGTCCAGCCAAACCCTTTTGGAAGAACATGAGCTGGGGAGTTACGTGGGCTTAGGGCAGATTCTGGATTACCACTGCCTGCCTCTGGTGATTCTAGGCAAGTTACTTCACCTCCTCTAGCCTCATTTCCCTCGTCCGTAAAACATGGGTGATAATAGCTCCTGCCCTCCTGGCTTGTTGTGAGAATTAGAGGAGGTAAGTACAAGGCATTTAACACAGAGTCTGGCACGTAGTTGGTACCCAATAAACAGCTGCTTTGAAGACAGAATTAATTTCACATGTGGTCACCGCCTAGGTCCAGGACTGGCAAGGGTGTGTGTGTGCTTTGCAGCATGGACTCATGGACTCTGTGCTGCCCTCCACCTGGGATGCTCCAGGTGGGACCTGGCGGCTAACAGTGGATGCGTTCTTGTTCTGCCCAATGCCTGTATCCTGGGGCACGGGTGCCAGGAAGGTTTCCGGAACTGGTTCTCCATCACTGGGGAGATGTCAGCCCTGCCTGTCTCTAGATAGTGGGAATAATGATACTTCAGTCCTGGTGTCCAGACAGCAGAGAATCGAGAGGCACTCGTGCCCTGATCCAGACAAATTCACCACGGGCAGGCCACACCCCTGCCCTGATCCAGACCAGCTCCCTGCCGGGGCAGCCCAGGAGCCCGAGTTCCCCAGCAGGGCCTGGGAAGCCGTGGCTGCTATTGCCATCTGGTGGTAGTTTGCGTTAATGCAGGTGTTGAGACTTCAACAATACCATACAGAGCTCCTAGCATTCTCTGGAGTGAAGGTCCGCTTCAACGTGCTCATAGTACTGGGGGCAAAACTGAGATCCAGAGAGGGAAAACAGGAGAAGGTTAGGAGAAACAGCACAGTGAGAGGAGTCCTGTGGCCTGGATCAAATTCCACTCCCCTCATTGGGATTTCAGAGACATGACTGAACTTCTGTGAGTCTGTGTCTTTATCTAAGATGTAGTGAAAACCCTTCCCTTCATCTACTCACAAAACCATGAGGTTCTGAAGAAAGGCTTTATAAACTGCAGAGGGTTCTGTAAGTGGGAGAGGCAGTGGTTATGAGGTTGCAGCAGCAAAGAGAGGTCGGTGCTTCTGAACTTGCGTGTCTTCCCCCAGTTGGAGTCTCCCCGTATACACACCCCACTCAGAGCTCTTTCTCCCCTCCCCTCTCTTGACACAGAGATCAAATGCTCTCTCTTTTACTGCTTTATTGCAGGCTATCCAATGGCTCTTGATGCCACACAGTTGATGGGCTATGGCCCTCCGGGTGAACATTTCGGCTTGTTCTTTTTAAAAAACAACAACAAACCATCTTAAACAGTGTGCTCATTATACCTTTATCTTTGCACAGTTGCACAGGAAGAACTGTAAGATGGATTCTGAAAGCAGAATTGCTGGGTCAGAGGACATACTGTTTAGATTCTTGCTAAATTTGTATTGCCAGATGGCTCTCCGGAAAGTTTGTGCCAGGTTATACTCCCACCAATAGTGGGAGTAGATAGTATCTCCACCTGGAGAATGAGTCTAGGAATCAAGTTGGACAGCAGCTTAGAAGACATGATTTCAGAGGCAGCCAGGAACTCTTCTCCCTGCCCCCACCCTGGACTCTCCCCTTCTGTCCAGCCATGGTGTCAGGAATTCCCCCTCATTCCTTGACCTGGGCATTGTCTCTGGAAGATTTCAAGGTCTAGGAACAGACATCAGGCCCAGAGGAACAAGTCTGGGCTCTGGAAAAGGTAAGAAGGAAAGCCCATTTGCATTTGTTAGCAACTTGGTCGGGGCTGTGCTATGACTTGAAGGGGCTCTCGTCACTCTTGCCTTTGTGGACCCTTCCTCCATCAAAAAGAGACATTAAAAAAGTGGATTTTATGACCTCACTGGTATAAAACAAGTATAATCCAGGCAAGATTGTATGCACTTTTTTCTTCTGATTGCAAAAAAAAAAAAATTAAAATATTTCCATGGTCCTAAGCATGATGCCTACTGGGTAAGTTGGCCCTGGAAGAGGCCCCCAAGTGAGGCCTCCACACACCTGCTTCCCTCTTGTCCTTCTCCCTGACCCTGGCTTTTGACACTGGAAAGGTATGAAATTCAGGCCATCTGAATACAGCTGACCATCACATAAAGCACCAGGGTACTTTTGGGCAAACACCAAGAACAGTGGAAATTTGCAGTTCCCAGAGTGTTTTCACCAACATGGTCATCCTAAAATATTATGCCCATTTTACAGATGAAGAAATAGAGACATTGACACAGAGAGAAGAGAAATGACTTGTCTAAAACCTATGGCCAGTAGAAATAGAACTGTAGAGTCGGCTGCTCCCAGCTCCCTTTAAACACTCCTGTAGGGCCAGCTCTGCTGCCCAGCTTCAACACAGATCTCACGATACGCTCTGGTTCTCTGAACATAGGCAAGAGCGCGACTCTACAGAAGGGAAGGCAATGACTGTTACAGCCTGTCAGGCGCGCCAGCGGAGCTCCGCATATTTGGATGACATACGGAAGCCAAGTGCTTCTCAAATCTCTCCCTAAATAACTGACTTTAGTTTGTGATTGTGTTTTTTTTAGCTAGAGTAAAATTGATTGTTGTACATGCCTGGAATCTCATTTTAATGTAAGTAGAGCATGATTAGAAATTTGGAATTAGATGGCTCAGCATTAATTACCTCTCTACTATATATTTTTTTAATTTATGGAGTGTGTTTACTGTCATTAAATAGGAAAATGCTGGAAAAGCATGAAAGGAGGATTGTTCAAGATAAGGCAGATTTAATAGGAGCTGCGGATGGCAAAATTAGAATGTTTTAAATTTTGTCTGATTTCCACATTCTTTTCATTCATCGAACCTCTTTGCCACACGTCCCCTCCATTTCTCTTTTAGGAAGCCTGCTCTTACTCCCCTTTTGTTGCCCTATGCACAGTGTCAGTCAGTCATATCTACCTTCTAGAACATTCTCCAGCCCAGAGAGGAGCCACAGGACTAAACTTTATAAAGCTAGACTTTCATTATATCCCTCTTAAAAAAGCAGTGATGATTATTATCATTACCGTCTACCTTTTATTGAATACTTATTATGTCCTCACTCATATTATTTTACCTGTCAGTGATACTTTGCGGTAGGGATAATTATACCCAGCTTATAGATGTGAAACTTGAGACTCAAGAGAGGTGGAGTCAGTAATTTGAAGTCACGCAGCACAGATGAAGGGCTCAGATTTACCACCTTCCATCACACTGTGCCCTTCTCACGCAGGATGCCAGTCAGCAAGGGCTGAGCCAGGCCAGCTCACTAGGAAGCTGGGAGTGGACAGGACCTGGGACACGGGCTAACTGCATGCTCAGATCACCCAGTGTCTGAGCTGCCCCAGGGAGGAGACAAATCAGCGCTTGTGCCCTTCCCAGCTTCCTTTCCTTCTCCCTGACTCTCTCCAGGCAGTGGTATTGATCTGGTTTCAAGTTGTTTGGTTTTTTTTAAAACTAAAACTCAAGTAGCGTTGGGGTAGGCTATTCACTTAATGCATCGCCTCAGCAGTTATTTCCCTTCCAGGAAATAGCCAGTGTCGCTTTCCCTCCTGACAGTGATCCCATCTGGAAATCAAGAACTCTCTGCCCAGGTGGAGACCTGGGAGGACCTGGAAGACTCGGCCGGCCTGCCAGGGCCCCTGCCCGCTGCCCCTGGGGCCCCCCTGACCAGGTGGCAGGGAGCTCACACACAGCCTAGGAAACCCGAGCGCATGGGCTACTGAGCGCAGCGTTTGCGGGATGTGCTGGGCATGTAATGAGACCTTCTGGAGGCTTTGTGGGAAGGCGCCGATGTGCACTGAGGCCTGGGGCAGGGCTGACCAGTGCAGTGGTGGAGCCAGGGAGATTGAATTTCCTATGGAGGGTATGGCCTCCAAGTTACATTTGGCTCCAACTTGTTCAGAGGCCCTTCCAGATGCCCACGTGTGCTCTGGGGTCTTCACATCCACCCCAAGAGAGGGCGATGCAGACCTGTTTCTGTGCATTTTACAGAGTAGGTCACCAGGGGTTGTGGAGTTCAGCTAAGCCAGCCTTGGTTATTGAGCAACTCAGAGAAAGATAGGGAGGCGGCCACTGAAAACCCAGAGCCCACCTCCAAGGAGTCTGGGAGAGGGGGAAAAGAAAGGTCCGTGACAGTGGGAGTGAAACAGCATAGGCTGGGGCTGCATCCCTCTGCCGCTTCCCACTATTTAGCCTTTTCTGAGTCCCCGTCTCCTCACCTGTAACCCGGGTGTGACGTCACTTGTGCCATGAGCTCCTTGAAGGCAGAAGCTGTGCTTACCCTGCTGTCCATTCACCCCAAGCACCTGGAAGGCGCCTGGTGCAGAGTGAGTGCTGGGTAAACACCTGTGCAGTGAGCGAACGGTGTGCGTATTCAGTGTAACGATGTGGGCGAAATGCTTCGGGGATCACGGGAAGCACTCGTGGACGGGGGCTTTAAAACTCCCTGGCGGGCTGAGCACCACTGCTGTAGAGAACTGCAGACCAAGGAGAAGCAGCCTCAGAGGAGAACAGGACATCTCAGCTGGGCTCCCAAGGCAGATCACGATGTTGAAAAGACAAAGATGTGGGTCATCACGATCGAGGATACTGACAGGCAGAGATGGGGGAAGGACTGACCGTACTACAAAGCTGGTACCTGGCAAAAGACAGGATTGGAACCCAGAGATTCTAAGTCTCAGACTTTCGTGCCTGGACTCTTCCGAGGTCTTCTTTTACTCTTTTAAGTTTCACCGACAGATTGTTTAGGCCTCTGCTGTAAGATGCTCTTAGAATTTCAAATGAACTTTTATTTTTAGCAGCGTCTCACTGAGCATCTGACAATGATTGATTCATTTCTCAATTTATTTTTAATAAGCTTAAAGGCTACAGTTGATAATCATTTATGAACGCAGTTAATGCAGCATTTATAGTTCCTGACTCCACAGGCCTGGAACTCATTGTGTCATCATTAAAATGATGAAACCGAGAGGTGAGAGGAGGTGGGGGCTCATCCTCGCCTCTTTAAACATCTCCTTCTCCACTCCAGTCATTGGCTGCTGCCACTGAGTTCCCGGTTTGACTAAACTGTCATTACGTTTTATTACAACTTTATTCTTTCTGTCCTAAGCTGGTTGATGAGGACCGGGAGGCAACCAGTAATTAAGCTCACCTGTCAAGAGTTTGGCTCCAATCAGAATGAAGTACATTCTGCAACTTCCCCCTTTCAATTCCCTGAATGTCAAGGTATTGGAATTAAGCTCCTTAGGGGAACAATACCTGACCCCAAAATGTTAGAACGGGGAGTACTGAGATGGAAATTCAGTTAAGTTACCTACTTGTCACGACTTAGAAGAGCGGCGAGTTCTCAGGGCTGCTTGAGAAAACTATTTGTTTGTGAGGAAAATTGAGTTCCAAACCATAATAGCCAGTGGAAAGCAATTTCTGGGATCACAGCATTCAGACTTGATATTCATTCGTCCCCTAGAGAAGAAATGCAGGCGAGTCCAGAGACTGTTGAAGAAAAGTGCAAAGTCCACAAAATATTTCAGGGCGGCTTGCCGTCTGCGGGGAGGCCTGCCTCGTGTCTGTGGCTTCGGGGGAGCCATGTCAGAGACTGCGTTCCTTCTGCCGGGCCATGTGAGCCAAAGGCAAGATGCAGCTTTGTTCTTGACTCTTGAAAATTACAGTCTGATGTACTTCAAAGGGATTCTAATGAGGACATTGGAGGCCCAAAGATCTCCGCTTTGCAGACTCCGTCTTCGAGGCGATGAAGCTTGGCACTGCCGATGTCTGTAGCTAACCTCCTGCTCTTTCTGCCTCGCTTGTGCCTGATGGGATCATCTTAAAGGGCATTGTCATTCTCACCTTCCTTTTTTAATTTATTTGACTGTGCCTAGCCTTAGTTTCAACACTTGGGGTCTTTGTTGATGCCTTGGGGGTCTTCGTTGCCGTCTGCGGGCTCTCAGTTGCGGCATGCGGGATCTAGTTCCCTGACCAGGGGTCGAACCTGCACCGCTTGCGTTGGGAGTGTCAAGTCTTAACCACTGGACCACCAGGGAAGTCCCTATTCTCACCTTCCTTTTTCCCTCTTCGCTTCTGCTTCGCTCGTCTCACCCAAGTGTTTCCTCAACAGCTCCTTTCTGAATTCTCTCTTTACAGATAAGGTCTGGCAGAAATAGCCTTCCTTTTAACATGTTTATTAAAGATGTTTTCTGAAAGCCCATCAACCCCGACGTTACTTATACAAATGTTCCTTTTCGCTCACCATGGTTGTAGGTCTCATTGTTGGGGTTTTTTTTCCTCATATATTTTTCTCTCACTTCCATTGATCTTTTGAACAATTCTTTAGTCTTTGCCAGGAAAGAACTTGCTATCCCAGGCTCTGCACACACTTGCCACCTCTGTCCCCGTAGCTTGCAACACTCATGAGAATCTAGCAAACTTCCCCGCGCCGTCTTGGTAGCCTTCGGCCACTCATTCTTTCAATGCTGCTTCCAGAATAGTCCCCAAAGTAGGAAGCTCCAGAATGTCCAGTCTGGAAAGGACTTAAACAAGAGCTGTATCCCTCGCTTCAGGTTGACTGACTGGAAGCCCAGAAAGGGAAAGCCAATTGCCCAAAGCCACACAAGAGGCAGAGACAGTCCCAAGAGGGTCCCAGTTTTCTTCTTGGCCCTTTTTACCTTCAAGAGTCATTTCTACATATAAGGGCTGGGCCAGAATCAATATCCTCACTGAGTACAAACTGTCCTTCTTATTTATAGAGCATCAGCTATGCGCCATGCTTTCTGGTAAGTGCTTTTAACGTGTGTGTGTGTGTGTGTGTGTGTGTGTGTGTGTGTGTGTGTGTGCTCAGTCATGTCTGACCCTTTGCAACCCTAGGAACTGTAGCCCACCAAGGCTCCTCTGTCCATGGGATTTTCCAGGCAAGAATGCTGGAGTGGGTTGCCATTTCCTTCTCCAGGGGATCTTCCCATCCCAGGGATTGAACCCGCTTCTCCTGTGTCTCCTGCATTGGCAGGTGGATTCTTTACCACTGTGCCACCCGGGAGTCCCTGCTTTTAACATATACCTCGTCTAATTCTCAGCAAGTGCTCTGTGAGGTGAGATCCATTTTACAGATGGAGGGACTGAGGCGATGGTATGCTGGACCTGGCAGGCACTGGCTCTTGAGAGCCAAATGTGTGTCTCTTCCCAATTCCGTGTTCAGTGGTTCCAAGCTGCTAACTGAAACGGGAGTATATATACCTCAGAAATGGGTGAATGCTACAAACGAGGGCTTTTCTCCATCCCCTGCGCCCTTTCCCCCAGGAGATCCTGTGTACCTGTGCGCCCCTGGGCTTCGTAAAAGCTAAGCAGCTTGCCCAGGGGTACACAGCGAGGCTGAAACAGCAGCTCAGCCATTACCCCGTATAGTTAACAGGGCCGAGTTTTCAGGCTCGTCCTCCTGGGTGGAGGTGGAGCAAGACACCTCCTGTGTCTGGTCCACAGGATGGAGGCGGGGTGTGATGTGCCCCTGTGCAGAGGTGTGTATCTTACTGGCTGGATCTGGCGGTCCTGGGAGCATTGCCCAGATTCACTAGCTCCAGCCACCCTGGCTTGAGGTTTTTTCTAAACTCGTGCCTGACTCAGGGCCTTCGTCATTACCATTCCCACCTCCTTAAATGCTTTTCCACAGATCAGCACAGAGCCTGCTCCCTCCCTTCCTTCTTGTCTGTGCTCTTCCCTAACCAGCTCATCAAAAACGGCGCCTCAGCAGTCCCTGTTCACTTCCTTTCGTTTATTTTCATGCTTCTCATCACAGCCTGTCATCATAGCACACAGGCACGAGCCTTTTGTTTTTCCCTCCCGGGTCCAAGAAGGTGTGTCCTGTTCACCATCCTGGCTCTGGAGTGCAGACTGAGGAGGGGTCAGACGGAGAGCTGCGTGATGAATCCATCCCGCCGCCACCAGTTCTTAGAGTAGCTTCAGGCAGTCAGCTGCTGGCTCAGATTCACCTGGAGAAGTGAAGGGCTTCTCCTTGCCTCTCTGATCACCTGAGATCTTTGGAGTCTACCACTATCATTATCCTCTCTCCACCCTGGAGCTGTTTCTTTCATTTTCCCACCTTCCCCCCTCAAATAGGCCAAGAGCCACATTTGTCAATGCTGATTTGCTAACAAATAATTAATCAAACATTTTAAGAAGGAACCTCTGACCTCAAGAACCGATTACATTCCCATCTTAGAAGGTGAGTGTGTGGCTGTGTCCTTTAACTCTTTAAGAGGATGATTGGGGCTGATTGAGTGTGACCTTTACAGAAGTAAATATGAGGAGATTCAGGTAACAGCCAGCGATGGAGCAGCTCCAGGGATCCTGAGCTGGGGGCCTGTTCATTCATTCTGACCCAAGGGTCACACTGAAGATGTCTCCCACTTTTCCTGGGTCATGCCTGGCAGTAAACACATTTTCTCTCTCTCACATACACACACACACACACTCACACACACCCCTTCCTTTCTGATTTCAAACGTTTTACAAGTCTATTGCAGAAAATTTAGAACACATGAGTACAGAGTAAAAGAACAGTTGAAAAATTAATTCACCCCTGAGACAACTGTGAATATTTTGGTCAGTTTCCTTACAGGCTTTTTTTCCCCCTCTAGTAACTGGCATCTATGTATTTTCTGACCTACATTTTAAGAAACTTAATACATCATGGACATCTCTCCATATGACTAAATATGCCTATGCAGAGTCTCTTTTATTAGCTGGAGAGTATTTACCATATGCAGGTACCATACTTCATTCATCAACATTTGGACATTCTATTTTGTCTCCAACTCTAGATTATCACAGATGTGATGGAATTTCTCCTTGGTATATCTTAGACCAACAGGGATTATTCTCATGGTTATTAACTTCAGTTACTACAACTGAACTGCGGTCTGAATGTTTATGTTGTTCTCAGCAGCCCCACCCCCAGCCCTTCCAAATTCATATGTTGATTCCCTAATCCCCTAGGTTAGGGATTAGGAGAGGGGGCTTTGGGGAGCTTATTTTGATTAGATGAGGTCACAAGGGTAAACCCTCTATGATAGCATCAGTGTCCTTACAAGGAGATGAAGGCACCAGACAGCCTGCCTGTCCCGCCCCTTCCCCGTGTGAGAAGACAGCTCTCTGTGAACCAGGAGTGCCCTCACTGTGAACCCCACCATGCTGGCACCCAGCCTCCAGAGCTATGAGGGATAAATGTCGTTTAAGCTGCCCAGTCTTTGGTGCTTTGCTATGGCAGCCGCCTGAGACCCCCTTACTCATAGAATGGTTCCTACACGGCAACCTCCGGGCCTTTGCCTGTTCTGTTACCTCAGCTTTGATAGCCCTTTGCCAGCTTCCCCCTCAGGCTTTTCCACCTGCTTGTCATAGGTTTTTGTTTTTTTTTCTCCTCCAAGTCAGACATTTCCTTACCTTTTAGTATTTCTGAAGTGACGATGACTGTAACAGCCAGCGTGTGCATTTGTGATGGGAGTGAGGCGTGGGCTTTGAGAAATGCCACTCTTCCTCGTCCTCCCTCAAGGCTCAGCTGAACAGTAATTCCCTGGGTCGAGGTGGTCTTAGCCCCGCGGGCTGTCACTCCCGCACTCACACTGCCCTGCACTTGCCCGCTGGCTTGCTTTCTCTTGCACAGGGACCTCCTTGAGAACAGCAAGAATGTATTTTTCATTCCTGTGCCTCCACCTCCCGGTGGTTCAGCAGCCTGGGCTTCAGGACAGGTGCTGAGGGCCAGAGTGGGAAGGTGGGAAGGCTGAATAGATAAATGGAATGATTTCCTTGTTCCAGGCCTTTGTGAACTCCTTTATTGAGCCCTTTGGGGGTGGGTCAGAGTGCTTCACCTTTGCGGTTAATGCCCATTGCAGACCACGGCGGATATATTTATTTTCTTTGGGTAAGGGCAGGGAGAAAACTCAACAGATGGAGGTTTTGATAATTCGTGTCCATGTGGCTATAGAGAGCTTCCAAGAAACCAAGTTACCAGCAGAGCCATTGTTTTCATTGTGCGTCAGGATGACACTCCAGAATCAGGGAACATGCTTGAATTTCAGCTTTACAAAAGGCTCAGGCTGTGATATCACCTTTCGGCTCTGTCCCTCTCGCCTAGCCCAGGTACAGGGGCTGTGAATGAAGTTGGCCATCTGAGCTCTTCAGGGCCCTTTCCTCTCAATTTCTTCCCCTACCCCACTCCCTTCTCTAAGGAGTTCATCTTCCCTTATCTGCCTCCACACGACTTTTTGTCTTGTTCTTCATTGATTAACTCCAGAAAGAATACAGTACCTGTTATGTGGGAACACAGGCTGCGCAAAGATGGGAGGAGAGAGGTGGTCCCTTTCCAGCTGGGAAGGTGAGTGAAGATGTCATGGGAAGGCAGCTGATCCTTGAAGAATGGGGAGGATTTGGGTGGGTGAGGAAGAGGGATCATTCCAGGTTGAGGCAGGGGTCAGGCGTGGGCAGGAAGGTGAGGACTGAGGCTGAAGCAGACATTCTTGTGTAATGTTCATGAGGTGCCTGCTGCTTGCATGCGTGGGTGAACTGGGTGTGCCCAGGTCTCTAGCTCACGTGTCAGAGTGGCCTTCCCTCATTTTTCCCTTGTGACCCCCCAACCTTCCAACTTGGTACCTCTCCAAGTTCAAACAGAAAAAAACTCCATGAGCGTGACAATGTTGGTACCCAGTATTAGTCTTTACTGGGTATTTTGTCAGGGAAGTAGGGGAATGAGTTTATCTTGTATTCACTTCAGTTCGGTTCAGTGGCTCGGTTGTGTCCGACTCTCTGCAACCCCATGGACTGCAGCACATCAAGCTTCCCTGTCCATCACTAGCTCCCAGAACTTCTCAAACTCATGCTCACTCCATCGAGGCAGTGATGCCATCCAACCATCTCATCCTCTGTCGTCTACTTCTCCTCCTGCCTTCAGTCTTTCCCAGCATCAGGGTCTTTTCCATTGAATCAGTTCTTCCCATCAGGTGCCCAAAGTATCCGAGCTTCGGCTTCAGCATCAGTCATTCCAATGTCACAAACAACTGAAAATACCCAGTAGACATTTCTGTTTGCTCCAGAAGCCCTCCTTAGCCACACCATGATATAGAAGGGAGGGGAAGGGTACCTCCCTCCTTCCCCCACTGTTGCTGGCCCTTTTTATCTAAGTTTCCTTACAGGCTTTTTTTCCCCCTCTAGTAACTGGCATCTATGTATTTTCTGACCTACATTTTAAGAAACTTAATACATCATGGACATCTCTCCATATGACTAAATATGCCTATGCAGAGTCTCTTTTATTAGCTGGAGAGTATTTACCATATGCAGGTACCATACTTCATTCATCAACATTTGGACATTCTATTTTGTCTCCAACTCTAGATTATCACAGATGTGATGGAATTTCTCCTTGGTATATCTTAGACCAACAGGGATTATTCTCATGGTTATTAACTTCAGTTACTACAACTGAACTGCGGTCTGAATGTTTATGTTGTTCTCAGCAGCCCCACCCCCAGCCCTTCCAAATTCATATGTTGATTCCCTAATCCCCTAGGTTAGGGATTAGGAGAGGGGGCTTTGGGGAGCTTATTTTGATTAGATGAGGTCACAAGGGTAAACCCTCTATGATAGCATCAGTGTCCTTACAAGGAGATGAAGGCACCAGACAGCCTGCCTGTCCCGCCCCTTCCCCGTGTGAGAAGACAGCTCTCTGTGAACCAGGAGTGCCCTCACCGTGAACCCCACCATGCTGGCACCCAGCCTCCAGAGCTATGAGGGATAAATGTCGTTTAAGCTGCCCAGTCTTTGGTGCTTTGCTATGGCAGCCGCCTGAGACCCCCTTACTCATAGAATGGTTCCTACACGGCAACCTCCGGGCCTTTGCCTGTTCTGTTACCTCAGCTTTGATAGCCCTTTGCCAGCTTCCCCCTCAGGCTTTTCCACCTGCTTGTCATAGGTTTTTGTTTTTTTTTCTCCTCCAAGTCAGACATTTCCTTACCTTTTAGTATTTCTGAAGTGACGATGACTGTAACAGCCAGCGTGTGCATTTGTGATGGGAGTGAGGCGTGGGCTTTGAGAAATGCCACTCTTCCTCGTCCTCCCTCAAGGCTCAGCTGAACAGTAATTCCCTGGGTCGAGGTGGTCTTAGCCCCGCGGGCTGTCACTCCCGCACTCACACTGCCCTGCACTTGCCCGCTGGCTTGCTTTCTCTTGCACAGGGACCTCCTTGAGAACAGCAAGAATGTATTTTTCATTCCTGTGCCTCCACCTCCCGGTGGTTCAGCAGCCTGGGCTTCAGGACAGGTGCTGAGGGCCAGAGTGGGAAGGTGGGAAGGCTGAATAGATAAATGGAATGATTTCCTTGTTCCAGGCCTTTGTGAACTCCTTTATTGAGCCCTTTGGGGGTGGGTCAGAGTGCTTCACCTTTGCGGTTAATGCCCATTGCAGACCACGGCGGATATATTTATTTTCTTTGGGTAAGGGCAGGGAGAAAACTCAACAGATGGAGGTTTTGATAATTCGTGTCCATGTGGCTATAGAGAGCTTCCAAGAAACCAAGTTACCAGCAGAGCCATTGTTTTCATTGTGCGTCAGGATGACACTCCAGAATCAGGGAACATGCTTGAATTTCAGCTTTACCAAAGGCTCAGGCTGTGATATCACCTTTCGGCTCTGTCCCTCTCGCCTAGCCCAGGTACAGGGGCTGTGAATGAAGTTGGCCATCTGAGCTCTTCAGGGCCCTTTCCTCTCAATTTCTTCCCCTACCCCACTCCCTTCTCTAAGGAGTTCATCTTCCCTTATCTGCCTCCACACGACTTTTTGTCTTGTTCTTCATTGATTAACTCCAGAAAGAATACAGTACCTGTTATGTGGGAACACAGGCTGCGCAAAGATGGGAGGAGAGAGGTGGTCCCTTTCCAGCTGGGAAGGTGAGTGAAGATGTCATGGGAAGGCAGCTGATCCTTGAAGAATGGGGAGGATTTGGGTGGGTGAGGAAGAGGGATCATTCCAGGTTGAGGCAGGGGTCAGGCGTGGGCAGGAAGGTGAGGACTGAGGCTGAAGCAGACATTCTTGTGTAATGTTCATGAGGTGCCTGCTGCTTGCATGCGTGGGTGAACTGGGTGTGCCCAGGTCTCTAGCTCACGTGTTAGAGTGGCCTTCCCTCATTTTTCCCTTGTGACCCCCCAACCTTCCAACTTGGTACCTCTCCAAGTTCAAACAGAAAAAAACTCCATGAGCGTGACAATGTTGGTACCCAGTATTAGTCTTTACTGGGTATTTTGTCAGGGAAGTAGGGGAATGAGTTTATCTTGTATTCACTTCAGTTCGGTTCAGTGGCTCGGTTGTGTCCGACTCTCTGCAACCCCATGGACTGCAGCACATCAAGCTTCCCTGTCCATCACTAGCTCCCAGAACTTCTCAAACTCATGCTCACTCCATCGAGGCAGTGATGCCATCCAACCATCTCATCCTCTGTCGTCTACTTCTCCTCCTGCCTTCAATCTTTCCCAGCATCAGGGTCTTTTCCATTGAATCAGTTCTTCCCATCAGGTGCCCAAAGTATCCGAGCTTCGGCTTCAGCATCAGTCATTCCAATGTCACAAACAACTGAAAATACCCAGTAGACATTTCTGTTTGCTCCAGAAGCCCTCCTTAGCCACACCATGATATAGAAGGGAGGGGAAGGGTACCTCCCTCCTTCCCCCACTGTTGCTGGCCCTTTTTATCTCTTGAATTCTTCTTCTCCCTTTACATTCCTCTCGCTTTATCAGTCAGTTCTTACTACCCAACCTACATGCTACAAATCCCTCATGTTAATCAACAGCTCTCCCCACCCCACCCCACCCCACTCCCAATTTCTTGACCCAAGCCCTTGAGATCCACCCTCCTGCTTTATTTTCCAAACAAATGTATTACCTTCCCCAAGAGAAGTTCTGGTGGCTATATAGTATCCCTCCTCTTATATGTCTGTTTTCTCATTCAAACTCCCAGGACAGCCCTTCTGTTATCTTCGTTTTATAGATTTGACAACTGAAAATAAGAGAAGTGAATTGCTTTGCCCAAAGTCACATAGCAGCCAGAATGGCAGAGGTGAGACCTGAATTCTGGTATTTAAAGAAAAATGTATAATAACAATCTCCTGTATGTGAAGTGTGAGGAGGATGACTTTGATGGGAGAAGGACTAAACATGTATGTAGGGACCTGTATTAGTTTCCTAGAACTGCCTTAAAGAACATCCCATGGCAGGGTGGGATTGCTTCTGTCCCGGTGCCAGAAGCTGGAAGTCAGAAATCAAGGTGTCATCAGGGTTGGCTCCTTCTGGCAGATCTAAGGGATAATCTGCTTCACCTGTCTTCCACCTTCTGGTGGTTGCTGGCAATTCTGAGCATTCTTTGACTTGTAGACTCATCATCCCAATCTTTGTCCTTGTTTTCACGTGGTGTTCTTCTCCATGGGTGTCTCTTTGTCTTCATGATCTTGTGGTAAGGATGCCAATCTCTGGATTTAGGGCTCACCCTAATCCAGTACTTCCTGGTGGGGCTTCCCTGGTGGCTCAGCTGGTTAAGAATCCACTTGCAATGCAGGAGATCTGGGTTCAATCCCTGGGTCAGGAGGAGCCCCTGGAGAAGGAAATGGCTACCCACACCAGTATTCTTGTCTGAGGAAATCCCCTGGACAGAGGAGCCTGGTGGGCTACAGTCCATGGAGTCGCAAGAGTTGGACATGACTTAGTGACTAAACCACCACCACCTAAACCAGTACTAACTACATCTGTGAAGACCCTATTTCCAAGTAAGGTCACGTTCTGAGGTTCCGGGAGGACATGAAGCTTTGGTCAGACACCATTCAGCCCAGTGCAGGACTAGTTCATGAAATTCCTGGAAGGTAATGGCAGAGCGTTTGGACTGTGAGCAAGGAACAATCATGAAGGGCTTTTGATGAAGATGACAAGATCCAAGGAAATTTCCACCTATTAACACCCCTACCCCCTGCCTACTTCACATCTGACTGGTTCTGAGTAATTCTCTTCACAGCTCCCTGCCCCTTGTTGCTTTGTTAGAGTTTAAACAGGGTGGGCTGCCTGCCGCAGGTGGGTGTTTACGAAATTTATTCCTTTATTTCCTTTCGGAGGCTTTGCACTTTTGGAAACTTTGCCTTGCTGTGCCCCATGAAACTGACCAAAGCCTAATGCATTAGTCACAACAAATCTGCTCCTAGTGGACACTGAAAAGACTGAACGGGACTCCAGTTTATTTCCAGGGAGTGCAGTATGGCTCCCTTTCTTCAGCCCCTTGACCTTGGCCTTGTGCCGAGTCCCTTTCCTGAATTGTCTCCAGTGTAGGAAGAGCTGCCAGGGCCTGCTCTGGCCACCTCTGAAAACCTTTCCAAGGACAGGAGCCAGGGACCGAGTCAGGACAGGTCCCCCCGTCCCAACCACCGTCCCCCAGAGAGTCTGATCAGCCAGGCTGATCCTTGGGCAAGATCCTGCTGCCCAGTGAACTCACCTGCCAGCTGCAAACAGATGACAAAGCCCTGAGTGACCAGTCCAGTGCCCCGCTCTAACCCACCCCCAGCCAATGCTGGGCTATTTTAAAGTTACTTTGAAGCTGAGCGAGCACTGGAACTTCGGGCCTGCTCTAGTGAGCGAAGCCACAGGCTCCATCTGCCTCTGTGGCTTTGCCAAGCCCTCAACTGGCCTAGGAGGGTACGGGCTTGGGAGAGGCGCACCTGCCTCAGCGGGTGTGCAGGAGCCTAGGGCTTCTGCTTATTATGAACAGGATCTCAAGCAGCACGGCAGGGCTTCTCCATGTTGCACCCAGCATGATGTCTTCAGCTTCTGGGGCTGTAGGTGGGATGGGGACGCAAACATAGTGTGGTGACCACATGAGAGTTTGAATTCCTGATTCAGAGGCTTTCCCCTGCTTCTGGCTAGCTGTGGGATCTCAGGCAAACTCCATGACCTCTCTGAGCATCATTTTGTGCAGCTATGAAATAAAGTGGATAATTCCTAGTCCTCACAGGGTTTCAGAAGCAAGAGCTGAGAGAATTCACGTCAGTGCTAAAGGCTGTATAGTATATAAGGAGAGGGCATAATGAGAAATTTGTAGCCCTCTAAGGCTTCCCATGTGGTACTAAAGAACCCGCCTGCCAATGCAGGAGATGTAAAAGACGCAGGCTCAATCCCTGGGTCAGGAAGATGCCCTGGAAAAGGGAATACCCACTCCAGTATTCTTGTCTAGAGAATCCCATGGACAGAGGAGCCTGATAGGTTACAGTCCATAGGGTCAAAAAGAGTGGGACACAACAGAAGCAACTTTGCATGCACACACGCATATCTGTACATAAGAATAGCTTACTTTTATTGAGGGTATAGTTCCTGCTAGACATTGTCCCGAATACTTTTCATGGATTGTTATATTTAATCCCCATGGATTGTAACCCGCCAGGCTTCTCTGTCTATGGGATTCTCCAGGCAAGAATACTGGAGTGCGTAGCCATTCCCTTTCCCAGGGGATCTTCCCGACCCAGGGATCGAACCCTGGTTGCCTGCACTGAAGCCAGATTCTTTATTGTCTGAGCTACCAGGGAAGCCCTGTATTTGATGCACAGTGGCCCTCAGGGTTTGAGGTGTTGTTTTCTCTGTTTTACAGGTGAGAAAACTTTGCCTTTGAGAAGTTAAGTAATTTGCTGAAAGTCAAATAGCTAGTTGTGAAGGCCAAATACAGGCTCAGTAGCCTGTAGGCTTCACCCTCAGTGTATGCTTCTTCTCTTAGTGAATCATAATGATTTTAAAACTGGCTATTGGGACTGATTCTTAGACAAAACCTGAAAATACACTGCCTCTAATTCTCACAGCAGCCCTCTGATACAAATATTATCACCTCCCCTTTAGAGATGAGGAAATTCGAGATGAAGATTTTGTTCACTCCAGTTATTGCTTACCTGCTATTCTGTTTGAGTAACAATGAACAAAAGGGGGAGACTCCTGCCTTCATAGAATTTATATTTTTTGTGCCAGGGAGACAGGGGATGAAATACATGGACAAAAGAATTTCAAATCATGGTGAGGGTGATGAAGAAGATAAACATGGTTAAGTGGCAGATTGATCAGAAGTCTGGGAAGGCGTGAGGCCCGAAGGTTAGAAAGAGGCAGCTGTGTGAACTGCATAGGGGAAGAGCTGTCTCAGGTGGGGAACAGCAGAAGTCTGTAGGGAACAGAGAGGAGGGAGCTCGAAGGAGTGGAGACAGGAACTCAGGGAGTAAGAGCAAGGGTGATGGGGGTCAGGAGAACAGGAGGCAGTGGCCACGGTGGAAAGCCAGGTGACTCCTGTAAGAGGCAGCGTGGAGCAGGGACCCCTTCCCGCTGAAGCTGATTCTGAGGGCGATTGCGCTGCCATGTCTGGTCATGTGTCTAGTGAGGGATGATGGCCAGACCTAGCCAGGGCAGGACTCGACTGAGTGACTTCACTTTCACTTTTCACTTTCATGCATTGGAGAAGGAAATGGCAACCCACTCCAGTGTTCTTGCCTGGAGAATCCCAGGGACGGGGGAGCCTGGTGGGCTGCTGTCTATGGGGTCACACAGAGTCAAACACGACTGAAGCAACTTACCAGCAGCAGCCAGGGCAGGGTGCGCTGGTGGGCAACCTCCTCGGTGGGTGAGTAGGTGGGAGCCAAGACCATCCCAGGGAGGCAGAGCAACTTCCTTTGCTCACCTTCACACAGGCCCCAGGAAACTGTGTATCTTCATTTACTACAGATTTTCTAGGAACCCAGAATCCCATGGACAGAGGATCCTGGCGGGCTACAGTCCATGGGGTCACAAAGAGTCGGACATGACTGCAACGACTTCGCACACGTGCACCATCTACAGAGAATTGCTGGTGGGTGTTCTGAAGTGCCTAATGAGATTTTTTTTCCCCCTGTTGAGATGAAGAAGATGCTCTGTGTGATTGATCAGAATGAAATCGTAGAACTTTGGGCCCAAAAGATACAATCTTGTTCAACACACTCACTTAGACGAAGAGCCTAAGGCTCAGGTGTTATTTATTTAGTGTTATAAAAAATTGTTGGTGAGTCTTTCTAGGGAAAACATTTAAAAACAAATACACCTTCTTTGATTTAGTAAACAGAGTAAAATAGACCCTTTGATTGAAGAGAGGCTGGCAGGAGGGCAGAGTAGGGCTGCTGGTATGAGATAAGGGGTTGGTTCCCACACCCGGCACTTACCGGCTGTGTGTTCTGGGGCAAAGTGATATAATGTCTCAGTTTCCTAAATTGTAAAATATGGATAATAATGGACACAGCTCATGTGGTCTGAATAAAGTACCATATATAAAGTGCCCTTCTCATAGTGAGTATTCAGTGAATGGCTGCTGCTGTTAACCATTGGGGGTGGGGGCACATGTACTAGTTGGAGATGATTTAGTGATGCAGAGCATAGGAAAATGCTCAGGGATGGCAGGATGGTCTACAAATGTGACTGTCTTGAGCTCAGCCCTCCAGAGCCTCCCTCCCAGTTGATTTTGATTAATTCCCCTCCAAAAGGTTGTTGTCTTATCATTTGCCTCTACTTCCAGAAAGGCCATTTCTAACAGAAATAGTGCCCGTGAAGCAAGAGTTCTGGCATATGAATCAGAGGTTTAGAACAGAGGTCAGGCTTTTTCCTTTCGAGTGCAGCCCCAGGGACTTCCCTGGCAGTCCAGTGGTTAATGCTTAGCCTTCCAGTGCAAGGGGTTCAATGCATGGTAGGGTGCTGGTTTGATTCCTGGTTGGGGAGCTAAGATTCCACATGCTTCATGCCCCAAAAACCAAAACCATAAAACAGAAGTGCTATTGTAACAGATTAAATAAATACTGTAAAAATGGCCCACATTAAAAAAAAAAGAAAAGAGCAACCCCAATACCTAATGCCAGTGTGTAAGGCTTGACGTGGCTCCATAGAGAGACAGGCTGAAGAAAGAGGTGTCCAGCCTAACCCAGCTGTAATAGGGCCCATCCTTTGTCCCGTCGCAACTTAATCCTGGGGCAACACAGTAAGGTGTATTGTATGGTGGTAAAAGTGAAAGTCGCTCAGTCATGTCCAACTTTTTGCTACCCCATGGACTATACAGTCCATGGAATTCTCCAGGCCAGAATACTGGAGTGGGTAGCTTTTCCCTCCTTCAGGGGAATCTTTCCAACCCAGGGACCGAACCCAGGTCTCCCGCATTGCAGGCAGATTCTTGTATGGTAAGAGGATGGTTTCTTTTATCTCACCAGATTGGTGCTATGGTTTCAGTTGAAATCATCATTTGACAGGGATGTCTGTTCTTAGTCATTTCCCTCCTGGCTTCAGAGAGACTATAGGATCAGAAGATCCATGCACAACAGCCTTTGACGCACAGGCTCTGATAACCGACCATCCACTGGTGGCTTAGCACCAGCTCCTTCCTTTGATGGGCTCCGCAGGGGCTGGGCTGGGTCTTGCCATGCCCTGTTTCTTTCTCCTCCACAGAATACAGTCCCCATCTTTCTGTTATGAAATCAGCATCTTTTAAAAATAAAATTCGAAGAGTGAGAAGAATTGAGAGCTCTTTGCCAGATAGAATTTAGCTGAGAGGACCAAATCCTGTCCAATGTCTGGGTTAAAAGGAACCAGTTATGAAGCACGAATGCAGTTGACTTTGGCTCTGAGATCTATAGGGAGAACTAGGGGAGAAAAGCCACGAATCAGCAGCATGGGCAGTATTGTGTGTGTGCTCTCCCAGTCATGGGCGTGAGGAAGTATTTCTGTCCCAGGATCCTATTGAGCTTGGTTTGTGCCTTGAGGTATGGAGTTTGGAAAGGTACCAACGCTGGTGGTTCTTCTGCTTTGGAAAAGAAATCAAAGGAAATCCCCATGGGAGTTCTGTTTCTTGGAAACCCGCTGCTCACCTGAGCCCTGGGTTCAGGAGGCCAGAGTGAAGTCTGAAAGACCTTGTGCAGAATCTGCCCACGGGGCTGCTGCTCATCTGAGCCACGGCCCATAGCCAGAGCCAGCGTGATGTCAAAGGTCACCCAGGTGGGGGTGGTTTGGTCATTGTTGTTCAGTTGCTCAGTTGTGTCCGACTCTTTGTGACCCCATGAACGGCAGCACACCATGCTTCCCTGTCCTTCACTATCACCCAGAATTTACTCAAACTCACGTCCATTGAGTTGGTGATGCCATCCAACCATCCCATCCTCTGTCACCCCCTTCTCCTCCTGCCCTCAGTCTTTCCCAGCATTAAGGTCTTTTCCAATGAGTCAGCTCTTCGAATCAGGTGGCCAAAGTATTGGAACTTCAGCTCCAGCATCAGTCCTTCCAGTGAATATTCATTGTTGATTTCCTTTAGGATTGACTGGTTGGATCTCTTTGCTGTCCAAGGCACTCTCAAGAGTCTTCTCCAACACCACAGTTCAAAAGCGTCAATTCTTCAGTGCTCAGCCTTCTTTATGGTCCATCTCTCACATCCATAGATGACCACTGGAAGACCCATAGGTTTGCCTAGATGGACCTTTGTCGGCAAAGTGATGTCTCTGCTTTTTGTCTTGTGGGGAGATACAGACAGAACACAAGTAAACACATGTATTAATACGTTTATTAGTAAGAGGGCTATAAATTCAATGAAGAAACTAGAAAGGGTGATGTGTTCAAGAGTTGTTCAGTGCAGACCAGTCTGGGGAGGCAGCTTTAGAATTGGAGCGCTAACATTACGAAGAGCCAGGAGCCTGGTTCAGGCAGTAGAATCCCCAACACAAAGGCTCCAAACAGGGATAGGCTTGCCTTGTTCAATGAACTCAACAGTGACCAGTGTCCTTGAAGCATCTTGAATTAGTGGCTTGTTTCAGCTTTATACCTGGCAGACTATAACCCCAACTGGAGTATCCAGAAGTATCTAGAACTACTCTGGGGACAAGCAGAAATGACTGGTCAGAGGACTAACCCTTCTGTCCTTCCCACCTCCACATCTAACCTACCATCAAGTTCTGTTGGTTCATGCTCCCTATTTTCTCCTAGGTGAGTCTGCTTCTCTTCATGTCCATGACCTTACAGAAGTATCTAGAACTACTCTGGGGACAAGCAGAAATGACTGGTCAGAGGACTAACCCTTCTGTCCTTCCCACCTCCACATCTAACCTACCATCAAGTTCTGTTGGTTCATGCTCCCTATTTTCTCCTAGGTGAGTCTGCTTCTCTTCATGTCCATGACCTTCACCCTCATCCAAACCACCATCTCATCTCCCCACATCTACTGAAGAAACTCCTCAAGCAGATTCCTCACATGCAATCTTGCCCAGATCTAGTCCACACATCATGTTCAGAATATTTTAAAACCTCAAATCTGATCATGTGTCTCTCACACACACGCGTCTCTCCTTGGTACTTGTTCATGGCGCCTCTTGCTCTCCTGTAATGATTTACAAAACCCTATCTATGCAGCTCCCCTATTTCTTCCCCTAGACTTGTTTCTAGCCATGCTTCACTTCCCACGTTCTGGCTGCACAGTCTCTCATCCAGTTCCACCATCATGCTGTGCTAGTTCTGACCTCAGGGCCTTTGCACAAGCCTCAATGGTTCCTGATGTGTTCTCCTTCTGTGCATCTTGGCCTCAGCAACTTTTCAGGACTTTCAACATAGCTGGTCCTTCAGCAGGGATGGCTTCCTCTTTCTTCCACACTGTGATACTACCAGGCTGTTTTAGTTTCCTGGTCCCACTAGCACTTCATGTTTTTTTTTCTACCTCTTAGCACACTTGTATTTACTTGTGATATCTCTTTCCTGTACTAGTCTGTACTAGTCCAGGAGCTCATTTTTTTTTTTTTTTGCCTTGCCTGGAAAAATACCAGTGCTGTACTTACAGAGTTCCTGAAAGCAAAGCCCACGTGCCACTCAGTCTCAGCTCTGTGAGAGACTGTTATAGGAAAAGAGAGGCAACATTCACAGACCATGGGAAGTATCACTGAAGTGGAAAAAGATTAGAGCCAGGGATTGCGACACTTTTGAGGTTACACACCCTTTTGAAAATCTGACAAAAGCAGGCCCCTTCTTCCTCTGTAAAATGTATATTCATATAACATTCTCCCATCCATGTACACCAAAGAGGGCCATAGCCTCAGGTTAAAAATTCCAGTTAGTGGATCTGATTGGAAATTGAGCAGAAATAGAGCTAATAAGAGATGACAGTGGAGCACAACTTAGGCAGTGTTTGGTCTGAAGAATAAAATAGAAATGCTCCATAATTAGATTTTCCATTCCTGAAGTTCTTTACTTTTTAGAAGTTGGCTGATGCAAGGTGACTCTGTATCAGAGTGAAACAAGATAGACTTCTAGGACCTGAGGGCAAGCCAGGCTGAGTGGCTCCCAGATTTAACCACCCACAGTGATCCAGCTACGAAAAAGTGAGCACCTTGAGCTCAGGATTTGGGTCTGTTACCTTCACGGCTGGACCCTGGTGTCTGACTCAGTGCCTAGCACTTACAGATGCTCAGGAAATATTTACTGAATGCATGAATCAGTCTCTCCTAGGTTGCCCCCATTTGCGCCATCTTCCTCTCCTTTAGTTTCATTCTGAATTTACCAGATTCCTTAGTTTTGATTTATTTGTTTAAGAACTATTTACTGAGCACCCACTAGCCTCATGGTGGACCAGCACTGTTCTTAGAATAGAATAAGATGAGACCGAAGAGCTTCTGCTCTGGGTTATCAGTTCTGCTGCTTAAGAGAGATGGAAACCTCAGCTTCCTCTACTGTAAAATGGTGTGAGAATTAGCCAAGGTCGTGCACCTCAAGCACTTAGCACAATTCTTGACACACATATTTGTGTTGTATTAAAAAATGTCAGTCTTTTTTTTTTTTTTTATCATTTATTACCTGGAACCTTTACCATCTACTTTATTGACTCCTTTCGGGCCCTCTTTACTTTCTGAGCCCACATTTCTGAACCCCAGAAGCTAATTGTTATCTATAGAGCAGATACGGAGAAGGCAATGGCACCCCACTCCAGTACTCTTGCCTGGAAAATCCCATGGACGGAGGAGCCTGGTGGGCTGCAGTCCGTGGAGTCGCTGAGGGTCGGACATGACTGAGCGACTTCACTTTCACTTTTCACTTTCAAGCATTGGAGAAGGAAATGGCAACCCACTCCAGTGTTCTTGTCTGGAGAATCCCAGGGACGGGGGATCCTGGTCGGCTGCTGTCTATGGGGTTGCACAGAGTCAGACATGACTGAAGTGACTTAGCAGTAGCAGTAATAGAGCAGATAATGTGTATTCAGCCTTTAAAAAGCTCCAGAATATTCATTCATGAGTATATTTAAATGTTGGGCACTCTTCTCTATTTTTCCGAAACTTCTCTATTTTTCTATATTTTCAATTTTAATTAATAAGTATGTATCATTTCATCAGTTAAAAAGTATAAGAAAAAGTATTATACTGAAAAATATACATTTTAAATTTTAATAAATTCAGAGGTAGAAAACAAGAATATTTTATTAGATCTGGACTAGAGAATCAAATCAGGAGCTCAGTTTGTCCTTTATGTCATCTGAATGAAAATGCCCAGACACAAACACCAGAAAAGGAAGAGTGCCCTCCTGAGCAGTCACGGCTGTGTTCAGTTTAGTGGATGTGGGGTGAAGAACTCGGACTTCTGACTTTGTGTCCCAGCTCTACCACCGCTAAACTCCATGTACAACTAACTCCAGAAACTGTTTAACTCTTTAAGCCTCAATTTTCTTAGTCAATTAGGGATTCCCTAGTGGCTCACATGGTAAAGAGGCTGCCTGTAATTCAGAAGACCTGGGTTCGATTCCTGGGTTGGAAAGATCCCCTGGAACAGGGTATGGCAACCCACACCAATATTCTGGCCTGGAGAATTTCATGGACAGAGGAGCCTGGTGGGCTACAGTCCATGGGATCACAAAGAGTCAGACATGACTGAGCAACTTCACTTTTCACTTTGATTTTTCTCATCAATGAAAGAGACAAATAGAGAACATTTTCCTAAGGGTATGGCAACCCACACCAATATTCTGGCCTGGAGAATTTCATGGACAGAGGAGCCTGGTGGGCTACAGTCCATGGGATCACAAAGAGTCAGACATGACTGAGCAACTTCACTTTTCACTTTGATTTTTCTCATCAATGAAAGAGACAAATAGAGAACATTTTCCTTGTAAATTGTTATGTGTGTGAATATATTATTTCACACAAAAGTCTTTAGTATATTCTTTTTTCCAACTACATCAGTAACATCATCATTCTTTACATTTTATGTAACGTTTGTCACAATGGGCGTTCCAGAACTGAGGCATTTGAGGTGGCAGATACTAAATGATCATCTGGATCAATATTGCCTTAATAGGACGCTTGCACATTCTTACAGTTGTAAAGTCTCCTTCCCCTTCATTTTGGTGATCAATAATACTACTGTAAATGTATTTGGTTTTTTGAAGTTCGCAGGGTGTTAATATGCTGTAGCACTGTATAAATTTAAAGAAGTCATACATTGCATTTATTATCTTGGTATAAGAAAATGACATTATATATATTTTGTCCATGTATGACTTCCCCAGTGGCTCAGTGGTAAAGAATCTGCCTGTCAATGCAGGAGACTCAGGTTTGATCCCTGGGTCGGGAAGATGCCCTGGAGAAGGAAATGGCAACCTGCTCCAGTATTCCTGCCTGGCGAATCCCATGGACAGAGGAGCCTGGTGGGCTACAGTCCATGGGGTCGCAAAGAGTCAGACATGACTTAGCAACTAGACAATGTTTATGGTGGGAATGTAAATTGATATAGTCATTATGGAGAACAGTATGGAGATCCTTTAAAAATTAAAAATAAAGCTACCGTATGATCCAGTGATTCCATTCCTGGGCATACCCTGGGAGAAAACCATAATTCAAAAAGATACGTGCATCCCAATGTTCTTTGCAGTGCTATTTACAATGGCTAGGACATGGAAGCAACCTAAAGGTCCATCAACAGAGAAGTGCATATACACAATGGAATGTTACTCAGCCATAAAGAGAATGAAATAATGCCATTTGCAGCAACGTGGATGGACCCAGAGATTGCCACACTGAGTGGGGTAAGTCAAACAGAGAAAGACAAATATCATGTGATATTGCTCATATGCGAAATCTAAAAAAAGGAGAGGGTACAGATGAACTTACCTACCAAGTGGAAAGAGAGTTACAGATGTAGAAAATAACTTACAGTTACCAGGGAGTAAGGTGCTGTGCTGTGCTGAGTTGCTTCAGTCATGTCGATTCTTTGTGATGCTACGTACTACAGCCTGGCAGGCTCCTCTGTCCATGAAGACTCTCCAGGCACGAAAACTGGAGTGGGTTGCCATGCCTTCCTCCAGGGGGTCTTCCCAACCCAGGAATCGAACCTAGGTCTCCCGCATTGCAGGTGGATTCTTTACCATCTGAACCACCAGGGAAGCCCATGAATACTGCAGTGGGTAGCCTATCCCTTCTCCAGGCCCCAGGAAGTGAGATGGGGAGGGATAAATTGGGAAATTGGTATTGACATATACACACTACTATACACAAAATGGATAACTAGTAGGAACCTGCTGTATAGCCCAGGGAACTCTACTCAATACTCTGTAATGACCTACATGGGGAAAGAATCTGAGTAAGAGTAGATATATTTATATGTATAAATACAGATATATTCACTTTGCTGAATATATAGATTGACTTTGCTGTACACCTGAAAGTAGCGAGACACTGCAAATCAACAATATTCCAACAAAAGTAAAACAAACAAAAACTCCCCCCAAACTGAATCCTCACCACAGCCACCACTCACATCGCAAACACAGCCGCCGTCCTCTCACTCCGGGTGAGTGTGGCAAAGCGCCCTGAGCCCTTACAGCTGGTTTCCTGCAGTGTGGCCAGAGGAAGCCCTGACCAGGAGACCTCAGGTTGTGCCATTTGCTTACGCAGGGCCCCTGGCACCCCCCTGCCCAGTGACTCCCTATAGTACTGGAAACAAAGCCCAAACAGCTTAATTTCCTTCAGATCTCAGTATTAGGGGAGAACTAACGTCTAGTCAAGGCTATGGTTTTTCCAGTGGTCATGTATGGATGTGAGAGTTGGACTGGGAAGAAAGCTGAGGGCCGAAGAATTGATGCTTTTGAACTGTGGTGTTGGAGAAGACTCTTGAGAGTCCCTTGGACTGCAAGGAGATCCAACCAGTCCATCCTAAAGGAGACCAGTCCTGCGTGTTCTTTGGAAGGAATGATGCTAAAGCTGAAACTCCAGTACTTTGGCCACCTCATGCAAAGAGTTGACTCACTGGAAAAGACTCTGATGCTGGGAGGGATTGGGGGCAGGAGGAGAAGGGGACGACCAAGGATGAGATGGCTGGATGGCATCACTGATTGGATGGGCATGAGTCTGAGTGAACTCCGGGAGTTGGTGATGGACAGGGAGGCCTGGCGTGCTGTGATTCATGGGGTCGCAGAGTCGGACACAACTGAGCGGCTGAACTGAACTGACTGAAACTTCTGTAAAGCACCAGACAGAAACTGTTTTAGGTTTCGTGGGCCACATAGGCTCTGTCGCAAAATCACCTCCTTCTTCTTTGCCTTCATCTTTGCGTCTGTTTCTTTCTCCATCTGTCTCCTCCTCCTCCTAACTCTTTACAAATGTTGTAACAGTTTCCTATGTCTGTGAGCCTATTTCTGTTTTGAATTCCTATTTCTGAATGGATTCCTTTGGGCCATTTTCTTTTTTTTTTAGATTCTACGTATAAGTGATATCATATGATATTTGTCTTATCTGACTTTACTTACTATGATACTCTCTAGGCCCACCCATGTTGCTGCAAATGGCATTATTTTATTTTATTTTTTTAAATGGCTGAGTTGTAGTCCCTTATATATGCATACCACGTCTTCAGTTATGGTTACCAAAAGAGAAAGGTGAGGGAGGGTAATAAATTAGGCATTTAGGGTTAACAGATGAACACTACTATACATAAAATAGATAAGCAACAAGGACCCACTGTATAGCATAGGAAACTATATTCAATATCTTGTAACAATGTATAATGGGAAAGAATATGTGTGTGCGTGTGTGTAATTGAATCACTTTGCTGCACACCTGAAACTAACACACCATTGTATATCAACCCATACTTCAGTTTTTAAAAATGTAATAACTGGTCTTAGCTCATGGGCTGACATAAACAGGCCAGGGGCTATAGTTGGCTGCTGACCCTGTTCTACGCGAGCTGGCCTGGACCTTTCTCTCCAGCCCACCTCTCACCCTCTGCCTTGCTCACTCTGCTGTAGCCTCGGTTGCCTGCAGGCTGTCCATGAGCACCTCCGCCACTTTCTGCTAAGGGCCCGGGCACGCTCCAACCCCGTTTCCTCAAGTCACTTCGCGGCTCACTTCCTTCCTTTGTTCAAGTCCCCGCCAGCAGGTGTCTCCTTGGCGCTTGGCCCTCCCCTGCAGGCACATTGCTCCTCAACCCGCTGTACCCTTTTTTTTGTATCACGTCCTATATATTTACCTCTTTGTCAGTTCTGCTATTGTAGAATGTCAGCCCCTCGATGGCAGGCTGTCTGTCTCGCTCCACACTCTCTCGCCAACACCCAGAATAGAACCCGGCACTTAGTGGTCATTCAAAAATTATTTGTTGCATAAGTTAATAAATGTAAAAAAAGTTCTGTTGCCGGATGGTTTTCAGCCCCTGTAATATCCTTCACATGCAGCGAGGCAGCCCTTCTTTATAACCACTCAGCCCTGTGGGCTCTGGCTAGTGAAGACAGATCAGGGGAAGACACCACGCTGTGCTCTGGGTGACAGTGA
Source organism: Cephalophus harveyi (assembly GCA_006410635.1). Taxonomy (NCBI): domain Eukaryota; kingdom Metazoa; phylum Chordata; class Mammalia; order Artiodactyla; family Bovidae; genus Cephalophus; species Cephalophus harveyi. The sequence continues at coordinate 684,220 of SJYT01059113.1, forward strand.
GGAGTGTGAGAAGCCAGTTCTATGTGCTGTTGGATCTGAAGGTGAATCCAAGTGGGAACAGGGGAGGAGCAGAGGGAGGAGGGGAGCAAAGCCAGGCTTTGAAGTGAGGGGAACTGTCCAGCTCTCAGGAAGCTGATGTCACTGGAGCATCCCTGGCTGATAAGTGCTCAGTGGAGCCAATTCCTGATGTCTCCTGAGGATGGAGAGAAGCACCTCTTGGAGCCATAGGGAGAGCACTGAGATAAACTGTCCCCCCCTGGAATAGACAGCTAAGCTAGCCCACGATCCAGTTAGTAGAGACACTGAAGAGATGGTGCTTATCAGGCCCAGATGGGACATAGTGGAAAGGCCTGGTATTTCTGGAGCCACTGAATAGAACATAGTGACTTCCAGCCCCAGGCACAAACACCCCAAAATCTCCTGCAAGGGGTCCCTTTGGATTGGCAAGTGAGAGGGGTACATCTAGAGTGGGCAGGTAGACCCTTCTCCCACCCTACACTCCTACCCGGCCTTGTTCCAGGCCTTGTTCCAGTCCAGAAGTCATTGCAAAAGAAAGGCTGGGCTCCTTCCACCCAAGGGGTGGATGGGATGCTGCATAGGTGGTCCTGTGGAGGACTCCCAGGCAACTTGGTGCCAACATCCTCAAGTTCTGGCTCAGGGTCAGACAATGAGCCTTGGATCAAGCAGTGAGGTTGGCTGTAAACTGACTCATACGCCAGTCAAACCCACCCCTTCCCCAGGAGCCAAGTCAGGAAGTGAAAAGATATAGCCATCTCTTCCTTGGATGCCTCTTAGGATAGAAACTAGGGAATGTAGGACAGAGGAACCTGTTTACTGTCGAGACGAGAATTTTATGTCCAAGATCAAGAATCTAGCTCTTGATTTTAGAAAATAAGACAAGTGTAGAACATGGGGGAAATTGCAATGGTATTAGAAATCAGACTGTCCATCACAGCTGTGCCTCAGGAGCTAGAAGCAGGAGGTCAGATGGTTTGGGATCTGATGACCAGTCTGCTGTGTGACTTTGGATTGGTTACTTGACCTTTCTGGCTTTGGTGTTTTCACTTGTACAATGGTAACGGTAAGCCTTGACATCGTCATCTCATTGAGTTATTAGGATCACCAAGGAATTAAGAAAGTCTTTGCAAAGTTAAAAAGGCTCTAGTTATGTGTAACTTGATCCCTAATCAAGTTGTGTGAAATAGTAATACCCATGGAAACAAGAAGCATCCAGTGAGCATTGACCATGTGCCAGGCACTGTGCCCAGTGTTCATATGCGTGTCACACGTGGTCCTCAACAGCAACCTTGAAAGTGGGCACTCCATATATATGTCCCCGTGAGCAGTTGAGATCATAGGCCTCACAAGAAGCTAAATAACTTGCCCCAGGTCACACAGCTAGCCAGGGTGGACCAAAGTCTGAATTTAAGCAGTTTGTTTCCGGAGGATGCCCTGGGACCATGGGGCCCTAGAGCCCCGATCTCCAGGCTGCCAGTCCAGCCTCTGCCTTGGCTTCCTTGGAGAAGATAACCACAGTCTGTCCAGAGAAGACAGATTCATCACTATCTCATCTCTGCAGAAGGGTTCAATCCCTGCCAACTGCAGAGAGGCTGTGGGGCCTTGACATAGCCTGATGTCTACCAACTCCGAGAGCCAAGGCTTCCGACAGGCTCCTATATCCCCCCAGTCCTGGGACACTGGAGAGATGCAGGAAACAGGAGCTCCTCTAGGTGATGGAGGGTAGCGGGGGCAGGCAGGTGAGTGGGGCAGAACTTTCTCACTGGTGGGCCTCCCTCCTCGCACGTGGAGTGAGTCTCAGAGAAACATTTCCTTGAGAAAGCAGAACGGAGGCAATCTCTGAAGGGCAGGGCTGTCGTTTTCCATGTTCTCATCAGGAAGAAGAGAAGGAAAAGCAGTCAGCACTCCCTCGCCTCGGCCCCTCTTTCAGGAAGGGGACTGGGCAGCTCCCACCGCAGGACAGCGCAGCACGCGAAGGCGCCGCTGGCGGGCAGGGCTCTTTGCTCAGTGAGCCTGGTATTATTCCGCTTGGTGGAGGTTGGTGACTTCGGCCAACAGGAAGTGGCAGATAAGAGCTTCTGGTAGCAAGCCTTTTCAGGTGGCCCAGGGTGGCGAAAGGACATGAAAACGGGTAGAAGAGGAATTCTTGAAAGAGCCATGGCCTTAGTCCTGGACCAGAGAGGACCCAGGAAGCCTGGGCTTGTCAAACATCTGAGGGGCTGCCCAGAGGCAGGTGAGTTTGGAATGGCCGCCATGGAGTGGAGGAAGGAGAGGCAGGGAATAGTGTAAGGAAACACGCGGGACTCTCCTAGACGGCAAGCGTCATGTAACAAGCAGATGCTTCCAGAAAGGAGGAGAACCACCCTGCGAGCAGTGAGCCCTCCGTCACTGCAGGGGTCCCAGCAGAGACTCTGGTAGAAAGGGAACCCAGGATCCTTGAGGACCGCACTGCCTTGAGAGTCTGCGGTTGTGAGAAGAGGGAAGGTGGGAAATGGGATGGAATGGGATGGGAGTGGTGGCATAGTCACAGGTCTGGCTGCCCTGGCCTTTTCCTGCCCTCAAGCTGGACCTCGGCTCTCCCTCCCCGTTCTGTGTTGGCCTTAGTGCCCTGGGACCACCAATCTCACTATTACTTTTCTTTCCCACCATAACTACTACCCCCCAAGCCCTAGCCTAATGCACCCTGCTTGTTGCTGGGTGACATTACTAGATAATGACTCATTCTGGCTGGCTGTGTTACATTTCTCAGGTAATATGATGCCATCACCTGGTGCAAAGCCCTTGCCCTAGAGCAGTGGTTCTCAATCATTAGTGGGCCTCAGAGTGAACTGCAGGGCTTGTAAAAAGCACAAATTGCTGTCATTGGAGGGACTGATGCTGAAGCTGAAGCTCCAATACTTTGGCCACCTAATGCAAAGAGTCGACTCATTGGAAAAGACCCTGATGCTGGGAAAGATTGAAGGCAGGAGACGAACGGGATGACAGAGGATGAGATGGCTGGATGGCATCACCAACTTAATGGACATGAGTTTGAGCAAGCTCCAGGAGATGATGAAGGACAAGGAAGCCTGGCATGCTGCAGTCAATGGGGTTGCAAAGAGTCAGACATGACTGAGCAATTAAACAACAGCAACAAGCAGAGTTTTTCATTCAGTAGGCCTGGCATGGTATCCCGAAATTGGCATATTTAAAAACTATCCAGGTATTAGTGATGCTGCTTGTCTGAAGACCACTCTTTGAGGATCACTGCTCTAGACAACCTAAAACCTTAGGTCCAGGGCTATGGATTCAGGCAAACCCATGTTGGAATCCCAGCTACACTATTTATGAGCTATTATGATTGGCAATTTACCTAACATCTCTGTGCTTCTGTTACTTGCTCTGTAAAATGTTGATGGTACCACTTTCAAAGAGTTATTGTGAGGTTGAAGATGGAGATTAGCTTAGACAGTCTTGGGGACATGCTAAGTAGGCAAGTCCTCCATAAATGTTAGCAACTTTTATTTTTAGGATAAAACAATGGGGATTTTAGACATCTCGTGTCCACCTCTGTGGGATAGTGGTGTCAGAGCAGAGAAAGGCATGCATTCTCTTCCAACTACACCCCATGTGTTGGGCCAGTCCCATGTTATGCTTTCCCCATTTACTCTGTGTGTGCTGGAAGGATGGGGATTCATCAGCAGTGGGGCCAGCCTTCAAATCTTGGCTTTATGTCAGGGGCCAGCCACACATTCTGAGTGACTAGTCCTTCGGGTGATTCTGCAGGAGCCAGCTTGCATGTAGGACACAAGAATTAGAAGGGGATCATCTAAGGTCTCTTGTCCCTTTTCTGTTGGAGTCCCGGAGCCCCTCTCACTTGTAACTCATATCCTATTATGAAGATATAACTGATAGTTACAATAATTGAAGTGTAGACTTAAGTCTCTTGCTGCAAAGTCTCAAAATAAAGTGGGAGAATCTAGGGGTGACTTCAGATGGCCTGGAGCTGTTCTGAATGTTGCTGAAGAAAGGGATCCTCTGGGAAAACACATGCCAGATTCCAATCTGTGGGAGACAAATCGTGAAGTGGGTTACTTGGAATTATAGCTGGAGAAATGCTTCCTCCAAAGAGTTCTGTAGTCAGCTTTGGGAAGTACTTCATTTCTGGTTTCCTATTTGAGCTCCCGGATGCTCACTGGCGTATTTAAGCCTCCCAGGAGTCCTGTAGTTAAGAGACATATGCAAACTGTTGAACAAAGTAAACTTTGCTTACTATCAATTTTGGGAAACTAGTTTTAGGAATTTACAGCTTCTGGGTGCCTTCACACATAGTATCCCACCTGATTTTCAAAACAACTCTGTGAGGTAAATATAATCATACCCGCTTTATAGAAGAGGAGACAGACAGATGTATAGCTTGCCCCAGGTCACAGAGCTATTGAAAAACAACCTACCATTGCATGATCTGAGAAAGAATTTGGTGCATTTGATGGAGTTTTATTTGTAGTAACAACAATCATAAAAACCAAGCAAAAACAACCCAAAACCCAAAACAAACCCCCCCTAAATGGAAATGGTAACTATTTTATCAAAACCCTTTCAGTGGACTACATTTATAGTATTTTTTCATGTTAGGCTCACATTATATTATGATGTTACCACAAAGAGAGATGGAACAGCACAGGTTAAGAGTGCAGATTCTGCATCTTAACAGAGTTTAATTCCAAGAGATGTCCGTGGCCAGTTCTGTGACCTTGGGTGAGTTACTTCACTTTTCTGTCCTGATTCCCCCTCTGTAATTTTCAAATCTTTTTCATAAGGTTTCACATGAGGTTTTACATGCAGAGTCCTCAGAATGGTTCCTGATGCATAGAAATTCACCGGTGAAAGCATCAATTATTATCACTACTGTTGCTTTTGTTAATAATACTCATTATATAAAGTCCACTTGTCTCGAGAACCCATGAGAGTGGATTGGGATAGCAGGCAATAAGATCTAAGTCCTAGCTTGGCCCTCTCATTGAACAGCTGTGTAACTTTGGACAGTTGACTTACCCTCTCTGTGCCTCAGTGTCCCCTTGGAAAACCATGCCAGCCACCCAACGTAGTTCATAAATAGTTCTAAAAGTAGTTACCTGGGTAACTGATGAGAAAGCGCTTTGATAAACATAATGCCAGGTCACCTTGTGTGGTCGACACTCACATTTGACCGCAGCAGGACCAGAGATGAAGCTGTGAAAGGCGGCTGGCTTGAAAGTGCCTCTCTCCTCTTAGTCTAGGATCTGAGAAATGGCCTCAGTTGCTGAGGCCCTTTGATCAACAGCAGCAGTCATTCAGGCCAGAGTAATTTCGTGGGCCTACACGGAAGCCACAAGTGAGTTAGTGGTGCTGGGAGTTTTCCTTTGCTAAACAATAGCACCCTCATTCTGGGATTTCCCGGGCTGTCCTCTGTTGACGTTGGAATAGAGGGTGATTGTGTACACACATTCTCTCAGCTGGTGCATCTCAGACATCTGTTTCCTCCTGTTTTTCCTCATCTCAGACCCTGTGTACTGGGTCCAGAGTGCCAGCCCCGATCCTGTCCTCAGGGGCATTCATCATGGACACCCTTCTCTGGGGGGGTGGAGGTGGGGGAGGGAGGAACCCTGTTGGTGGATTGTGTACACGGCTGTGTGTGTGGCCATATCCTGTGAGACCAGGATGCCTAACGAGAGTGGAATCAATTTACCTACCATTTTTGTTCTAAGGGGGAAAGAAAACCCACTGGGGAATAATTTTTAGCCCACTTGTAGGATATTTGTGTCCCTTTAATCGTTCCATCATGTAACTTCTCCGTGAAAATCAATTGCACTCCCAAGAGCAGAGTTATTAGCAAGGCGCTCAGTTCCTCAACAGTCCCCAGGAAGTATAGACCATGGCCCCTTGGGAAAAATACTGCCTCTTAAATTACTAACCTTAATCCCCGGTGACCAGCACTGGCCCAGAATGAAAGGGCTGATCCCACAGGGAAAATAAAATAAACAAAACCACACTACCCTCTCCCCCACCAAACCACAACCACTGAAAACCAAACAAAGCAAAACCCAGCAACCCAGCACACCCCAGTGAGTCTGAGGGCAGATTTGTTCCAAACTGTTTCTCTGAATCACTCAGATGCAAAACCAGAACACAGGACAAAAATTAGAAGCCCTTGAACTTTCTTAAGTGCTTTGACAATAGCTATCCATATTTCTGGGCCCGCAGTTTTGTGGCAGAATTTAAAAAAAAAAAGTTTTTTTTTTTTTTTTTTTTTTTTTTGCTTAAGTCATTTATTTCACCTTATATGAACCCATAGCCCAACTGAGTAGTCTAGATAAGCCCCAAACAAGTCTTTAAGTCACTTCCCAAAACATCTTCGGGTCCCCATGCCCTGACAGCTCCTTCGGGTCAGAGCTGGAGATGGTGCTCTTCAGAGGGTGGGAGTTAGAGGGAGGATGGGCTGGGTGGAGGCCTTTCAAAAGGGGGTCAGAGGTCACCCAAAGATTGTGCAGTTTCCACCCTTTATCAGCTTCATTGAGGCGGTGGGAGGGGAAGGGGCTGGAGGAGGAGCCCCAGGCCTGGGGTGTTGAGTAGAGTAAATAAATACCAGGGGCACCTGGCAACCCTCGGATACGAGGGATAAACAAGCTCACTCTTCAGAGAGGTGTCCTCTGTTGTTTGGGACCAGTTCAGCTGCCCTGTAGAAGTCAAAACCTCTTGCCCTGGAGCTTTGAAGTTAGCCTTTACTTCCTTATTTGTTCACCCTTATTTTTTTACCCGTGCCCCTTATATGTTCGGCAGTGTTTAGGTTGACTATAGGGAAATATAAGGCAGAATTTTGAAAGCTCTCCTTCTAGTAACCTTTAAAAGGAAATTACAGATATCCAAATTCTCAGCAAACAGTTCAGTTCAGTTCAGTTCAGTCGCTCAGTCGTGTCCGACTCTTTGCGACCCCATGAATCGCAGCACGCCAGGCCTCCCTGTTCATCACCATCTCCCAGAGTTCACTCAGACTCACGTCCATCGAGTCCGTGATGCCATCCAGCCATCTCATCCTCGGTCGTCCCCTTCTCCTCCTGCCCCCAATCCCTCCCAGCATCAGTCTTTTCCAATGAGTCAACTCTTCGCATGAGGTGGCCAAAGTACTGGAGTTTCAGCTTTAGCATCATTCCTTCCAAAGAAATCCCAGGGTTGATCTCCTTCAGAATGGACTGATTGGATCTCCTTGCAGTCCAAGGGACTCTCAAGAGTCTTCTCCAACACCACAGTTCAAAAGCAAGTGACTCTTTAGTCTGAGTAACCGTGGATTTCTGATTTCTTCCCTTCTTGGGGTCTGCCCATGATGCCGTCGTGTCTGGTGCTTCTAGCCTCCCAGTTCAGTTGGGTTTGTTTTTCATACAGTTTGCATGTTCTAGTGGAAGGAGTTACACACAGGGATTCTTCTGGAAGATGGGGGGAAGGGAACTGGATGATCTTTATGCCCCCTATAGCCCTGACATTCTGAATTTGTCAATTGTGTTTCATTACACCAATGATAAGCCAAACACTATTCTGCATGAACAAAGATGAATAAAACAGAGCATGTGTTTCTAAGCAATTTATAATCTAGTGGTGACAATATTAATATCAATACTAATAACCATAACAGCAAATAAAATATACCAATCCTAACTCCAAAAGAGGATGGGCTGTTTTTATAAAGGCTGTCAAGAAGAGAGAAACAGACTATTGGGGACCACAGAGGAGGGTGTTTTCTGATGGAGGAGGGGTTTAAGAGAAGTTCACCCACTGCGTTAGCTTTGCTCAGGGTCCTGAAAGAACAATATTCTTTCAGGTTATCATCCAGCAGAGAATGGAGGGACAAGCACTTGCAACCTGAGGGAACAGCCCAGGCAAGGGTGTGGCGGTGTGCCCGTGGATAGCCTAGTCCAGGGGGGTGGACAAACCACCAGGACATTGGGAGGAGCGACTGGGGACCCTGTTCCACCCAGAAATCCTCTATCACCACCTGACCCCTGTCGCCGGAAGGAAGAAAGAAAATTGTGTGCCAGGAAGCAACCAATTAAACCCTGTTCATGGAACACATGACAGGCAGTGGCACTTTGTACGCTGGGAGATGCCTTTACATAATTCTCTATCTTAAGAAAAAAGGGAAGAGGCAAGAGTGGAGGGAAGTCCGTTGCTAGCCCAGGCAGCCCAGCCCTTTCTAGGGGCATGTTCATTCATTCACTTGTAGATTGTCACTGTGACAAGGTGTCTGCCCCCTTGAAAGCCATACAGCTTACTCTCAAACCCTCCCATCACTTCTGCAAGACCCCCTGCAGACCTCCGTGTTCCCAGGCTGACCTTCAGGTTACTCAGGCTGGCAGAGGGGAGACGGCACCTCCCGTGCTCAGACCTTCCTTGTCCCTGGCTTTTGGCAAGAATTTGTTTCTTCGGGAAGGATTAGTGCTTTTCTAAACTTGGGTGCTCAAATCTGGAAAGCCTGCCAGCTGAGTACTTCCTCAAACCTTTTTTTTTTTTTTTTTTACTTTATTTTACTTTACAATACCATATTGGTTTTGCCATACATTGACATGAATCATTTTAATTTTTATACAACTCTTTCCCCATAGCCAAGATCATAGGGCCCTTCCAGAGTGGGACAGAGACTTCAAATAAGCCTGAGAGCCCCTGGCAAAAATTTCTGCTCACAGGTCCTCTTCATTATCCCAGGGATGGCATTTCTGGGCTTTCATTTCCTGTATGTAGTTTGACAAAAACACAGACATTGCAAAGATAGGGGGTCAGGCAGACTGACCTGTCAGGGGGTGTCTGAGCTGGTTGAATAGAGTCAGTCACTCTCCCTCTCTGACCTTTCTTAACAAGGCTGTGATGAATAAGTAAGTGGAAGTTGATCTGTGCCATGCTTAATAAATAGCTGCTCATATGGCTAGGATTTTCATTTGACAGGTGGTGCTAGACTTTTCTGTGGTCCTTTCCTATTCCTGTCGGTTATTTGTGGGGGGTGGGGGTGGGGAGGAACAGCGGACTCCCCATGTCTAGCTGACTAGCTTATCCTTCACTCTGTGGTGGCACACTGCTTCTGGTCAAAACTTTGTCAGCCTTGGGCCAACCACATAAAAGCTGGCACCTCCCCACAGTCCACCTCATGTGTGGGTGGAAAGGCCCCAGCCCACGTTCAGGCCCGTCTGGAGAGCCCATGTTGTCTGCTGCTGCCTGAGCCAGCCTCCACGGCGTCTGAACTTTCCCCTGTTAGTCACTGCTTTGGCTGGGAGAGTGGAAGACCCCTGTTAAACTGAAATCCGTTATCTGGGAAACGCATTAAGCCCTTAACAGCTGGACACAAATTAGTTTATCAGACAGGGGCTGGACTTGCAGGAGTTAGGAGTGAGAAGGAGCTTGAGAGATCATCAGGTTATGAGCGAGGCAAAGAAAGTTCATGGAGGAGCCGGTCTCTGAGATTCTAAGCCTCACACCGTGCTTCCTGGCTTGACTCTTCTTTCCTCTTCATTCTGCCTTGAGGAGCAAGATGGACACCCTCACTTTCATTCATGAGATATCCATTACGTGTCCTCCAAAGCTTGGGCTGCAGTTCCGAGTAGAGAGGAGGGAAGACAGACATGGGAATGAGCCAGTGCTGGATGGTATGAGATGCCTCTCTTGGATGCTGGGTATGGAAAGAGCTAGAACACAGGACACTGTTAGCAAAGGGCAGAACTCAGCCTCTGGGGCTTCAGCACCACCAGGGGCTGCCCCAGCACTAGGAGGTGGAGTCCTGCCTCGTGGCTACGCTGAGAGTGGGAGAGAGGCCGCCGTCAGGGAACTGGGCTAAGCTGAGGGTGTCACCTCCTGTGAGGGTCAGCGCTGAATTGTCAGGCCCGGGGGAGAGGTCAGAAGACCACAGCCTGAAAGGAGAGGCCAGCAGCTGGGAGGAAACAGACCCCACTTCAGGGCAGACCCTCACAAACTAGCTTAGTGTTATGTGATTCACATGTAGAGAGGCTGATCTCTTTCTCTGAATTCACAGCAAAGGCCTCGGTGGGAGAAGACAGAAATGGGAGGAAGAAGAAAAGTTCTGGGAGAGGCACCTGGTGAAAGAGAAACAGCTCTCCAAGGGATAGGAGGTTTAGAGTGCCATGTCTGTTTCTGAAAATCTGCAGGGTCCTGACACCTGGTGGACGCACAGCTATTACCCCTTGGAGTCACTCAGGGTGTCTGTGGATTGCTGTGACGTCAGTCTCCTTTTCCACACACCACTCCTCATTCAGGTCCTTATTCTGTCTCCCCTCTGTGATTTCAACAGCCTTCCAACTGGTCTCCTTCCCTCCAGCCTCTACTTTGTCAAAGTCATCCTCTTGCTATTTACTAGAGGTCCACCTAAAACGGGAACTTGGTCAAATCACTCTCAGTTCATAAGAATTAAAGGCAGAGTCCCCTTCATAAGGACCTAGCCCGCTCCAGCCTGACACATCGCCCCGCTTCCTGCCACTGCATCTTCACATTCTGACCACACAGAACCTGCCATGCTTTTTCAGTCCTCTTGAAACGTGCTATGCTATCTTCTTGGGATGCATGCTTCCTCCCTTCCAGCCTGCCTTCATCCTTCCAGATGGAGGTCAGGGTCACCTCCCTGAATTTCTTCGTCTTGCTCATAACTTTTTTCTTTTTGGCCCAGCCGTCTACAGCCGTGTGCAGCCCTCTTTTGAAGCACTTGTTACACTGCCCTGCAACTAGTAGTATATGTGTCTATCTCCCAGTAGAATGTATGTGTGCATGGTAGGAGTGTGTACACACACACCCTCTGTTGATTTCCAATACCCAGCACAGAGCTGAGCAAGTGAATCATGATAGGTGATCAAGGAGCATTTGCTAAAGAAGCTAGCATACCTGTGGTCTGATGGGTGTGAGATATGAAAGCGAAGGCCATGGGATTTATTCTCTTTAATTAAAGCTGGGGCAGGTACCCTCTCAAAAGTCACCCCCACCAGTTCCTCCCTGCACCAGGAGTGGTATTTTCCATCTTTGACCAGCCAGATTTTGACTGGGGAACCAAAAGCTCATTCGGTGGCTTCCTGGAGACAGGTTTTTTTTTTTTTTTTTTTAATGTTCTAAGTATTCTAGAGAATGTGATAAACCTGTAGATGCTTCCCCAGAAAATGTACAAACACCCAGTCTTATAACATTTTCTTATAACCAGAAGGTCTCTGGACTCCAAGAAACCCCAGCTTAAAGCAGCTGCAATAGAGAGCTTGTGTTTTGCTCTCTCGGCCAATAAGCTTTTGTCCAGATTTATTTTCAGGAAAAAAAAAAGTTATTTTAGAATCTTGTTTTTCAAATACATAAGTATACTTTAATGTGGAATATGCTTTTTTAAATGACACCACTCTCCCCTTTCTATGTTTCCCTAGGATGTGCCCCTTCCCTGGAGGAGCAAAGATGACTGTGTTTCACTCTCCAGAAATATATGTGGAGATATACATTAAAGGGTCCCTTGCAGACGTTTGGTCCAGGTCAGGGCCTCCAGCAGGATGTGGGATGTGGGCTGTGCTGCTGGGGTCTGGCTCAGTCCTCACTGCAGAGGAAGTTACGTGAACTTAGAGAAGGTCAGTTGTCAACAGTTTTCATTTCCTTCAGCTCCCACTCTGCACCAAACACAGTTCCAGGCACTTTGGGGGAACAAAACAGACAAGGTCTCTGCTTTTGTGGAATTTCTAGTCTAATGGGATGAGGCAGAAAACAGACAAGAATACAGGTGGGTTAAACTCACACAGTGAGTAGAATGCGGAAGGAAAGATGACAGTCCTGGGGTAGAAGAGTGTGGGAAGGAGAAGGTCACCACGTGAAAAGTCAAAAGTCCCTTTGAGAAGGTGATGTGCAAATGAGACTCTGGGTGGGTCTAGGGGAAACCAAGACTACGCAGAGGAACTATCAGGGGCGAAGGTTCTGAGCTGGGCACGATTTCCACATGTGTGAGAAAAGGAAAGAAGGCCAGTGTTGCTGGAGCACAGAAGTCAGGGGGAGAGGCTGGGAAATAAAGCTGGAAGTCACAGAAACAAAGTTGGGGTTTTTCAACCATGAAGGGAAAGCAAATCCTGAAGAATGTAGTGAGGTAAGGCCGCACTGTGATCTAGTTGTGTGTTTTAAAGATCACTTTGAGAAGACCAGTACCCATTTTTATCACCTCCCCTCATTAGGAATGGTGTTGAGTTCCTGAAATGAATGCATAATCAGGCAATCGCATGAGTTCTATATCAGCAGGACAGAACCAGAATTTCCATCCCAAGATGTCAGTGCAGCCCGAATCCGATACAGCCCTGAGGTCTGGATGGCACGTGCCACCTTGCCATGGGGAGGAGAAGGATTCCTGAGCCTTTTCAGGGTACTGAAAATTGCTAGGGAGCCTTGGAGAGTCAGTGCTAGATTAAGGGACCCAAGCCAAGGGTTGAGCAGGAAGGTGAAGAGATGCCAGCCCCCCAAGGTCTCAGAGGAAGGCACAGGGTGGAGGGGACCGGTCCCCAGTCTGCGGCAGGTGGAGGAGGCAGAAGCGGAAACAAAGGCCACATCGCCTTTTGCTGGGCCCGCCTGTCCTCGTCTGCCCCCACCCTCTCCACGGATGTCCTTTCTTTGGCAGCAGCAGCCAGGTGTGTTTGAAAACACACCGCGTCCTTCACGTAGCAGGAAATAAATGTTGCTGGCGGAGCGGCGTGTGGGCTGGGGTGGGGAGTGTGTGTGTGGTGGGGGGCAGAGAGGGTAGCGATGGTATATCCACCTCCAGTTGCTCTTGGGA
>SJYT01059113.1:698383-718327 GCA_006410635.1 Cephalophus harveyi
CCCCGCATCCCCATCAGGGCTGTCTCCCACGATGGAAAGTCCCCGAAGTGCGTCCGGTTCTTGGTAGTTCCCTTATTGTTTTGAAAATAGATTTCAGGTGGTGTTTCCTTTTAAACCAGGAAAGACGATGTGTATGCGTGTGTGTGTGAGCCATTGAAGGCGGGTGGGATGGGCTGTATTATCTCCCAGACCCTTCCACCCAGGAATTCCTGGGGCTCTCTGGGGTTGCCCGAGCCAGAGATTGTCTCCTGCGCGTAGGTCTGTGCTCTCAAGGCGGGTCCCGGCTCAGCGTGGTTTGTCCCCCTCTCTCCACCCCGCCCTCATTGTGTTTTGATAGTTCGGGGTGCTCGCGGGTGTTGGTCTCTATTGAGGGCTGGCTTGTTCGGGCAAATAAACGTTGAGCCCAGCTTGAATATGCACCGCGACCTCTTCTCCCGCCTCTCACAATGCCTTCGTTTTCTTTCAAGTTTGTGAGAACCATCTAGGCTGCAGGTACTTTTTCCCTCCTCCGATTTCAAAAATAACCGCCCATCACTCTGGGGACGACTGCGGAGAGCGGCGTTTTTTCCTCTTTGCTCTAGGAAGCCTGCATGGTTTCTCCATAACAAGGATAAAAAGTGATCGGAAGGCTCTTCATTGGGTTTTGCTTTTGTGACTTCTTTATCTGATGGTTTCAGCTGCCGGGGACCTTAATTCCCCGTGAAAGTTAACCAGTACTGAGGCCAAGTCAGTTACCCCCTTGAATGTCAATCTCCTCCTCACTAAATTAGAGCAAGTTTTCACCTTGTTGAGCGGACTGCGAGAATAAGAAATCATATTTGTAAGTTTCTCACCGAAACTAAGGGCTCAGTAGGAAATAGGTATTATTAATAAACTGGAATTAATACTTTAGGGATGAACTCTTTAAAGATGCTGCCCCCCCCCAAAAAAAAAAATTCACAGCAGCTGCATTGGATACTAAGACGCTAAGTCAACCTAAGCTGGTTCTTCATATAATGAACTTATTTGTTGGAAAAACGGCACCTTGCTGTTCATACTTCTTGTGTTATGTTTGGCCTGTCTCACTTTCAGCTACTATTTTACAACTTCGTTTAATGTGCTGTAACATGAGCGGACATTATGCACCTTCACTGCACTGTGTCAGGACTCCAGCTCCCTAATCCTTGCCTGGAATCTTTCTCCAACCAGACTGCTGTGGGCGAGCCCAGAGTTTCACACATTTTCCCTCCAAGTTACACCTGAGCTGCAGCTCTAAGATCCAGCGCAGAAAGTTTGGGTCGTGGTCTGGGCTGGCTAATGATGGACAACCAGACCTAAAAGTTCTCAAGAAGAAAAGAAGTTATTTCCCAGGCAGAGAAAATGTGGCACATCGCAAGGGATGGTTTCTACAGCTTTGGTGGCAGGTGGCTATGGTAAGAACTGGCATATCCTCACGGCTCCAAAACAGCTGCCCCTTTTTAACTTGTGGAGGGAGTGTTCCCCCACATGGGTCAAAGGTCAGCCTTTATTGGGTCTGTCTTGGGTCTTCAGATCTGAGGCTCACTTTTCAAGTGAACTGTGAGGACCACCCAAGGTAGCTGTGGCCCATCCCAAGTACCCCTGTGCCAGGTGGGGGAAGGGCTGGAGGAGCTCAAACCGCCTGGGAGCACTGGATGAGGCATCAGCTACTGTCCCAGGCAGGAGGAGCCAGGGACTGCACCTTGACATTCAGAGAGCCTCTGCTACCCTCAAGGATGGGCCCTCAGCATTTCTGCAGAATCCTCGAAACCACGGCCACGTCATTAGCTGACACCTCGTTAGTTTGTTTTCTGTTTCATCATTTGCTGATTTACCCGTTTGTCGTGTGTTGACACCGTGCAGAGTCCTTTCATGGTGGGAGGCTGTGCTCCTTGGGAAAGACTTTGCTCTCCGGTGATTCTTGGTTCAAATTCTAGCCTTGTCACTTACTAATCTCCGAATCAGTTTTCTTCTGTAAAAGAGTTTTATAGTCCTTTCCCCCGGTGTGAACAGATGAAATGAGAATACAGGATCAGGCACCAAGGTCTGATATGTGCTGTGTGCATTGTCGCTTAGTTGCATCTGACTCTTTGCGACCCCATGGACTGTAGTCCACCAGGCTGCTCTGTCCATGGGGAGTCTCCAGGCAAGAGTACTGGAGTGGATTGCCATGCCCTCCTCCAGGGGATCTTCCCAGCCTAGGGGTTGAACCCAGGTCTCCCACACTGCAGGCAGATTCTTTACCATCTGAGTCATCGAGGAAGCCCAGGAATACTGGAGTGGGTAGCCTGTCCCTTCTCCAGGGGATCCAGGGAATCTTCTCAACCCAGGAATTGAACCGGGGTCCCCTGCATTGCCTGTGGATTCTTTACCAGCTGAGCTACCAGGGAAGCCCCAAGTCTGATATTTGGGTGTCTAAAAATGGGAACAATGGTGGTTGTTATTGTTATTTTCTTCAAAGGTAAATGTTCTGCTCTCCATTGTGTTGTTGGGTGAATGGTTTTTTTCTCCTAATGAGCTTGAAGAAAACAAAACTTTTTTTTTTTTTTTAAACCTTTGAGTCATTAGTGGTCCTCTGTAGGAAGGAACTCTAAGAAGTCAATTGTGTGTGAATAACCATCCCAGAATGGGGCCTGGGGCCAGAGGTGGGTGCCTGAACTTTTATCACTGGTGCAGTTCAATAAACATGAAGTCAGTTAACCCTTAGCTTGCAAACTCACTGTTCTGATTGAGTAGTGGAACCAAAGGTTTTGCTTCATGTTCTATTTTAAGGTTAATTGGATCAAAATAAGGCTGAGTAATTAGAGGCAAAACTTGCATCTTTATGTATTATCTCCGCAGGGGGATGTCAGAAAGGCACCTGCCCACCTCGGGTAGAAGCCAGTAGCTGGTAGAGTCTTCTCTGTCCAAATCCCATCTGACAGGGTCTTGGAGCCTTTGATGAAAGTGAGAAGAGGTGACTGCTCAGGCCTGAAGCATCCCCTGGGAGGGGTAAGCACAGGCCTAGGGCATGATGTGGGTGGCTCTGACATCCTTATCACTGCCCTCCCCACCCTGTTTCTTTTCTTTGAGATTCTTTCAACTTGGGCAGGGCAGGGAGAAGAAAATGATGCCACTTCTGGAGCAGCTTGTGTCCTCTGAGAAGCAGCAGAGTCAAAGAATGAAGAGAGGAAAAGCGCAAGGAAGTGGGGGAGTGCCCTTGCTGCCCGTCCTCAGGCAGAGAGGTAGGCGCTCCAGCTAGAGAGGCCCGCAGCCACAGCTGTGTTCAGGAACCGCTGGCCTTGGGACCTGGTTGCATAGCCTCTGTAGCCTTGCTCTGCTCATCTGTAAATGGGTATCATATTTGCCAACAGAGGTCCATCTAGTAAAAGCTATGGTTTTTCCGGTAGTCATGTATGGATGTGAGAGTTGGACTATAAAGAAAGCTGAGCACTGAAGAATTGATGCTTTTGAACTGTGGTGTTGGAGGAGACTCTTGAGAGTCCCTTGGACTGCAAGGAGATCCATCCTAAAGGAAATCAGTCCTGAATATTCATTGGAAGGGTTGATGCTGAAGCTGACACACCAATACTTTGTCCACCTGATGCGAAGAACTGACTCATTTGAAAAGACCCTGATGCTGGGCAAGATTGAAGGCAGGAGGAGAAGGGGACGACAGAGGATGAGATGGTTAGATGGCATCACTGGCTCAATGGACATGAGTTTGGGTAAACGCCAGGAGTTGGCAATGGACAGGGAGTCCATGGGATCGCAAAGAGTTGGACATGACTGAGCAACTGAACTGAACTGGGTATCACGGTGCCTCAGAGTTACAATGAGAATTAGAAAGAAGTATGTGTCAGACTTTGAACTCAGGGCCCGATGAGTTGACAAGCAGTTGTTTCTGCAGTTACAAGGTGATCCTGTAGTGTGTGTGTGTCTCTCTGCACAGAGGAAACACTGAACCCAAATAGTCACCCTGCTACCAGTGCTGAGTTCTGGGGGTAGGTTATCAAGGTTTTTTTTTTTTTTTTTGGTCTATACTTTTCCTTACATTTCAGTTTTTGTGCAATGACCATTATTTACATTTATCATCAAGGAAATACAGAAAATCGTACTGCTAAAATAATCGTAGAATTAACATTCAGCATATTAATAGCTAACATGCATTGATCCTTTACTTTGAGCTTTATTCCATTTCATCCTTGCCATAGCACTATGCAAGAGAAACTGTTATCCCCGTTGTTGAGATGAGGAAATTAAAGTTCAGTTGGGTAAGTGACTTGCCTAAGATTCCAAGGTTAATTACACCCGTGGCTGATTCATGTCAATGTATGGCAAAAACCACCACAATATTGTAAAGTAATTAGCCTCCAATTAAAATAAATAAATTAAAAAAAAAAAAAAGATTCCAAGGTTACTAACTCATAGAACCTCTGTCTTGTCTGATGGCAAAGGCCTTGCCTTGAACTGCTCTGTCATAAAACTGTGCGTGGGTCCTGGGGAGCAGCAAGGCCTTCTGCTGAGCTGGGTATGTGTGAGTGTGCGGTGTACAGACCTGTGCTCACTGCTGCAGTTTCTTCCTGCGGGGGCTCTCTGTGAGCTTCTGCCCGCTGTTATCTTCTTTGGTCAGGGAGATGCAGTGAGCGAGGTAGGGCGGAAAGGAAGCACAGTGTGCAGGGCTAGGTTGGGTCATCACCTTTCAGTGTCCTGGAAAATGCTTACAGGGCCTTCCCTGGAAAGTGGGGAGAAAGTGGCTCTGAATGAAGAATAATTGAGAATAATGATGATGAGGGACTGTGCCTCCGACCTCTGACCTTTCCCCAGAGAGGCATTGATCACAGGCCCCCTGGTCCTGCCCACAGCCAGGCTAACAAGCAGATTAAAAGAGGTCAGTGGGTTAAAGGGCCCCGTCTGCTTTTCTGCAGTTACATTGCTCCCTCCCAAAGGCAAGGATGCAATGGACGCTGCAGAGCCTATGAGCAGCCAGGTTCTGTGTTTAAAACGCAATGATCCTTCTGCTCTTATTCATCTTTCTGTGCGTGGACTGACTTTTGTAGTGACAAGTTTTGCTTCTTCCCTGGATAGAGCTCGTTGACCACTGCTGCTGCTACTGCTGCTAAGTTGCTTCAGTTGTGTCCGACTCTGTGCGACCCCATAGACGGCAGCCCAGCAGGCTCCCCCGTCCCTGGGATTCTCCAGGCAAGAACACTGGAGTGGGTTGCCAACGTGGACTGACTTTTGCAGTGACAACTTTTGCTTCTTCCCTGGATAGAGCTCGTTGACCACTGCTGCTGCTACTGCTGCTAAGTTGCTTCAGTTGTGTCCGACTCTGTGCGACCCCATAGACGGCAGCCCAACAGGCTCCCCCGTCCCTGGGATTCTCCAGGCAAGAACACTGGAGTGGGTTGCCATTTCCTTCTCCAATGCGTGAAAGTGAAAAGTGGAAGTGAAGTCGGTCAGTCGTGTCTGACCCTCAGCGACCCCATAGACTGCAGCCCACCAGGCTCCTCTGTCCATGGGATTTTCCAGGCAAGAGTACTGGAGTGGGGTGCCGTTACCTTCTCCGTCGTTGACCACTAATCTGAAGGTATTCCCCTCTTCTGCTGGAAAATACCAGCAATTTCAGCTCTCAGAAACTTTTAGAACTTTCTCCTGCTTTCCACTAATTGTAACTGGCATAGATTTTACCATTTCCCAGGTACTGAAATCATTATGTCCATTTTCTGCTAATTTCAAAAATCTCTAGAACAAGAAATTCTATCCTTTCCTGGAGAAACCAGCAACATTTTCATGTGTATTTCTGCTGTGAGTAATGAGCCATCATAACCTTGATATGCTTTTTGGAATTGAAACCAATGCATGTATGGAGGGTTTTGACTCTACTGGGAAAATAAAGAAATGGATATCAGGAGAGGAGGAAAGAAAGCACTTGAAATTAGTAAGTGACTTCCTTAGGATAACTTTTTTTTTTTTCCTTAAGGTAACTTTTTAAGGTAACACATTTTCCTTCATTTTTGTGTTGATATGGTTGTTGAGATTTATAATTGGTCCCTCTGGTGACCCCACAGTGCTCACATTACTTCTGCAATTGTTTTTGTATGGAGCCAGCAAAAAAATACACACCAGTTCAGTTGCTCAGTCATGTCCAACTCTTTGCGCCCCTGTGGTCTGCAGCACTCCAGGCCTCCCTGTCCATCACCAGCTCCCGAAATTTATCCAAACTAATGCCCATCGAGTCAGTGATGCCATACAACCATCTCATCCTCTGTCATCCCCTTTTCCCCTTGCTCTCAATTTTTCCCAGCACCAGGGTCTTTTCCAATGAGTCAGTTCTTTGCATATGTGTGTATATATATGTGTGTGTGTGTGTGTGTGTAGAAGATATATGATGCAAAGTTCTTCGCGTATGTGTGTGTGTATGTGTGTATATATATATATATATATAGAGAGAGAGAGAGAGAGAGAGAAGATATATGATGCAAAGTGCTCACACATTGGAAAAGACCCTGTTGCTGGGAAAAATTGAGGACAAGGAGAGAAGGGGATGACAGAGGATGAGATGGTTGGATGGCATCACCGACTTGATGGGCATGAGCTTGAGCAAGCTCCGGGAGTTGGTGACGGACAGGGAAGCCTGGTGTGCTGCAGTCCATGGAGTCGAAAAGAGTTGAGCACGACTCAGCAACTGAACAACAGCAACAACAACGTATGTGTTTTGTTTCTGGCTTCTGTCAGAAAATGTCAGTCACCCAGAAAGCATGTGGCTAAGCTTCAGGGTGTCTAGGCTGTCCAGGATATGTGGACCAGATTGCTGTCATCCATCTAGCTACGAGCCTAGGGCTATTGGCAGGGTGACACAGGGGATGTTCCCAAGGGTTGTTCATTTTGATCCAGATGTTGCAGATGTGTTGGCTCATGTTATAAAGTAGCAGCCAAGGAGGTGGAGAGGCTGTGAAAAGAGAGGATAGAATGAGTACATAGATATTGTTTAAACAGTGTAATAAGGTGTTATGGGGATGTATGGGATGGCTGGGAGGATAGGCGAGGATGGTCCTTGCCACCACGGATGCTAATTGCATCCATTCAGAACCCTGTGGAGTGGGACAAGCACTATATGTTATCTTTGTCGTAGCAGAGAAGGGATAGGTGCTCATAGGAATATGTTAAGACCCAAAACACAAACAAATCTATGGGGAGGAAGGTGCTTTAATCAGAGATTTACCAGCTCACATATGTGCCCTGGATGTGTATCTGCAGAGGGTCCAGGGGGTGTCCAGGTTCACAGTTGAAGCTCCTGCCAACTTCTCTGGCCTTGTTACCGTGGTGAAGTTTCAGGAATCCAGACTGCCCACTACAGTCTATACAAGCCATTCCTGGTAGGAAAGCTCTTGTGTGATAGGATCCTGTTTACTAGTGGAGGAAGCTCGACTCCTCCGTGGCTTTCAAGGCCCTCTGGGTGACGGCAGTGTGTTAAACCTTGCTCTGTAGGGCCTCCAGATAGAAGCTGTTTGTTCTAATCAGCATGGTCCTGTGATTTTCCGCTTTCACTGCTCCGTGGGACTAAATGCTTCTTCCATCTGTCCATATTCTATTGTCTTCCAAAGCTCAAATCAAGTCTCCTTTCTTCTAAGAAGCCCTGTCTGACCACACGCCCGCTGGGATCTCTGCCAGGCGGTAGTGCTAACCTTCCTTTGCACGCTGCCCTGAGTGCGTGTGCTGCCCGTCTGTGTCCTCTGTCTCTGCTCCCAGACTTAGAGTGGCGTTGCGGTGTAGGTGGTCAGCACCACTTCCCTCCCAGCTCTGCCACCAGCAGTCTGTGTGTCCAAGGAGACTATTACTTCAGCTCTCTGAGGCTCCGTTTCTTCTCTCTAAAGTGATGAAACGTCCAAACTTGAGGGGTTTGATTTTTTTGAGCAAGGGACTTCCCAGGTGGCACTAATGGTAAAGAATCTGCCTGCCAGTGCAGAACACAAGAGATGCAAGTTCAGTCCCTGGGTCAGGAAGGCACCCTGAAGTAGGAAATGGCAACCCGCTCCAGTATTCTTACTTGGATAATTCCATAGACAGAGGAGCCTGGCCGGCTGCAGTCCATGAAGTCGCAAAGAGTCGGCTTGAGAAATGTTTGCTTTTGTCCCAGTGACAATAATGTATTTCTTTACTCAACAGGTATTTATGAAATGTCTACTACAAACTGGGGGATATGCTAGTAAACAAAAAGCTGTTTTGCCTGTGTGGAGCTTATATTGTAGTGGAGATGACAAGCAAAATAGATTTTTTTTATGTTGATGAATGCTATGGAGAAAACCAGCAAAGTAAGCAGAAGGACAGGGAGGCTGGGAGAGGTTTCTCTCTTTAGAGTGGTTAAGCAGTGATTTACCGCAAATGTGACCTGGTTGTGTAATAATAGCAATTATCATTATCACCCCTCATTGTAATAGGCATTGTAAGTAGGTGACTGGATAATTTATTATCCAAGCTAAGACATTTCTGAGAGTGAAAAGGGTACTGTGAAGACTTGTACAGGGATACAGATGTAAATTAAGTCCTGGGCAAAGTGAGATGCTTTCCTGTGTATACTTGGTTATTCCAAGTATCAAGGTTGGCTGAAACATAGTATCATGTCAGGCAGGCCTAGTTTAAATCCTGGGCTCTTTCGCCTTCTAGCTGTGAGATCTTGGCCAAATCATTTAATCTCTTTGCATCTCAGTTCTCTCCTATGTTATGTATACCCAAGAGGGGTTTTGTGAGAATTAAATGAGATGATGCAAGTAAAGTATTCGGTGCAGGACCTGAAACAGTTGAATAATGAATAACAGTTCATTACCGTGATCATCACAAGATCGAGGGCCCAGATTGTTTTTTTTCATATCGCTACCTGTGCCTGGGAAGCAGTTAAGGATATGTAAGGTGGATGAATGTCAGGATCGACTATTTGGCTGAGCAGTGGACTTGGGAGATAAACTCAGTCAGTCTGCTGGGTAATTGTTTCCATCCCTACTCAGAGACTGGAAGACTCACACATGTTTGGGTGCTGGATTCGAAGGCTGGTTGGGAGACATTGTGCCAAGGCAACAACAAGAAGAGCTGGACAGTGGAGTCCAGGACTATCTTGGGATGTTAGCTCAGAAAACGGCCCCCTGACTAGTAGCCCCCAACCATCCACTTCACAAAGGCAGAAGCGGGGACCCAGACAGATGAAACGAACCGCCCCAAGGCCTCATAGCTTATCGCCAGTTTTAATGCATCTGCTAATACTCATCATGCAAACTGGTGCAACAAAGATTATAAAGAGAAGAGAGAGCACTTAGAATTCCACCTGGAAAAGCCACGTTTCTTTGGAAATGGGCCGCAGATGACGTAACCCTGCCGTATTCCATTACCCGGTGCTTGGCGAATCTCTGTATGAAACTTGTTTTGGTGAAACTTGAGCCTGGAGAAACCAACTAAAGTATATTACTTTCTCACTGTTGAATGCCTCCTAGACTTGGGCTAACATTTAATCTAAAGAGTAAGGTGATATTTCCTGAGATAACAATGAGTTCATGTTTTGAAATGAAGTGAACTGGGTTTATTACGTTGATTGACTGTTTTTTCAAGTTCTAACTGCAGTAGTAAATGGTCTCTCCACAAAGGAATGTCTGGCTGCCGTACAGGGATAAGTGAGGAGCTATAGACACGGTAGAGTTCAGTCTTCAGAAGTTGTCCCACTGCCTCTCTAGTTAGGGGACTATTCCAGATTGAACTAGGTTTTGGTTTAAAGAGGCCCGTATTTGAATACACAGATTTCTGACCCAGGACAACGTGGGGACAGCTAGGTTTGTGTTGCTTTGTATTTCCTGAGTCCATGCTGCATGCCCTCTGCCCTCTCACCTTCTTAAGTTGCTTCTCACTCAGTGAAGATTGGCTGCACATCTTCTTTACACAAGGTAAAGAAGAGTTCTCAATAGCAAGTTAGTCAAAAAAGAGAAAGCATGTATATAATCAGATAATGCTAGGAATCTGGAGGTTGGTGTGTGTGTGTGTGTATTCAGTTGCGTCCAACTCTTTGTGACCCCAATGACTGTAGCCCTCGAGGTGCCTCTGTCCATGGGATTCTCCAGGAATGAATACTGGAGCAAGCTGTCATTTCCTACTTCAGAGGATCCTATTGACCCAGGAACCGAACCTGTGTCTCTTGTGTGTCCTGCATTAGCAGGCGGGTTCTTTACCATAGCATCACCTGGGAAGTTTGGTGCATTATCCTTTACTTTAGTTCCTGGAAGTGTTCTATATTACAAGAATGTACAGATTGATACACAGCTATAGACTTTTTCAAGGAGAAAATTGGGGTTTCAAGGCTGTGTATGGTGCAGTTCCAAGATGTTTCAGATGCTGAGCGCTATTGATTATATCTCCAGAGTAGCCACTGTGGATGAAGACACTGTGGATAAAGAATCCCTTTTTCATGCCCCCACCTTGCTTTTGGCTTGCCTGGACTCTGCAGATGCTTGCAGGATGCCTGCAGTTGAGGCTTCAACATCTTTGCCTTCCCCACAACCAGCATAGCACCCGGCACACATACCTGTTCAATGAATGGAGCAACTATGAAGTCACCAGGTTATTTTTTTTTTCTTATGATAATGCAATGGCTTTATTTTTTTTAGTTTAAAAATTGTTATAGTGGATTTACAATGTTGTATTAATTTCTTCTGTACAGCAGAGTAATTCAGTTATACATATATACATTCTTTTTCCTATCCTTTTTCATTATGGTTTTTCATTATAAGATGTTGAATGTGGTTCCCTTGCTATACAGTAGGACCTTGTTGTTTATCCGTTCTATATGTAATAGTTTGCATGTTCTAATCTCAAACTCCCAGTCCTTCCCTACCCCTGTAAAGCAGTGTTGAATCACATGAAATGTGGTGTTGTGTACTGTAAGGTTAGTGAAATAACTGGAGGGAATCCGAGCTGCAGGGGTTCCTGGGTTCTCTCTGGTGGTTCCCAGTGAGTCTGGGTCCTGGCTGCAGTTCCGTCTCCTGCCACTTGAGGTCCCCTCCAGGTTCAGTGTGGGTTGAATGTTTTGGGGTGCTGTAGATGGCAACCCACTCCAGTGTTCTTGCCTGGAGAATCCCAGGGATGGCAGAGCCCAACGGGCTGCCTTCTGTGGGGTCGCACAGAGTCGGACACGACTGAAGTGACTTAGCAGCAGCAGCAGCAGCAGCTGCTTAGGAGGACCAAGAGAGTGGCCCTTATTCCAGGAGGTTTCTGATGTCGTGGCTCCCAGTGGCTCCCCAGGCATATTGGGCCTGGGAAAGCAAAGCATGAGCAGGGTGGATACGGGGCTCTCCCTTGGCCTCCCCAGAGGGTGGTCCTTTCCCCATCTCCTTCCTTCCTCTCCATCCTCCTCCTTATACACGGGCACAAAAGATGAGACCTTTACCTACTCTTGTTGGAGAATAGAGTTCTGGACTGAAGCCTGGAGCAAATCACCAGGCCCTTTAAGTGGGAATTCAAGTCATCCTGAGGTTCAGTTATCTTCATGGTCTTACTGTGTGTCCCGGCTGGGAGTTGGTGGCTTTGGGGCTCAGCTCTTTGGAGTGGAGTTCATTCACCTTGTATTGTTCTGTTTCGCTCTGGGAGTGGAGGGGGTGTAGGTTTGGAAGAGTCCCTTCTGATTCTGCTCCTTGGTGTCACCTGTGTAAGAAGACAGGCTGCAGGTCGTGCTGCCTGGCCCTCTGCATTTCCCTGGCCCAAGACTGCCAGCTGGAACCGTGGTCTCACTTGCTCCAGGTCGTGAACATGCTCTCTGTCCCAGGGGCCATGCTCTGTTCTGGTGAAGACAAAGGTGGTGGCGACGTCAGGCTTTGTTCCCAGGGTTTATGTTTTGGTGAGCTCTCAGTAGAGTGAGCGAAAGCTCAAGTAGTGGCCTGGGAAGGGCATTCTTTGGGTGGGAGCATTATTCTGGATCAAGATTGACAGGGCTGGCCAGCTGGTTGTCAGAAGAAAGGGAGTTTAAACACTTCTTAGGCTTTTATCCTGGGAAAGCCAGGCTGTTGCCCTGTCACTCAACAAAATTAGGATCTCAGGAAGGGGAGCAGGTCAGAGAGGGAGGGGAACGGGATGTGCTGGATTGGCTTGGCTGTGCCATATTGGAGTTATTTATATCATTTTTTGAATTTTTATTGAATTCTTATGTAAACTGTGGCCCAAATTATGCAAAGGGGATGGATGTGAATGAAACATAAATCAAGGCTGTGCCCTCCTTCATCTTCCTTCCCTAGGGACAAAGACAGGTGACTTTTATTAACCTGGACAAAGATAGGTAGCCTTCACTAACCTGGGTAAGCACTTTCTGGTATGCCCCCACTTTTTAAAAATTTATTTTTATTTAATTTTTGGTCAGGCTGGGCAGCAAGCTCGATCTTAGTTCCTTGACCAGGGATTAAACCATTGCTCCCCTGAAATGGTAGTACAGAGTCTTAACCACTGGAGCACCAGGGAAGTCCCTGGTATGCCCCATTTAACTCCCCAAATTCAAGATTTCTGATTAATTGTGAAGATCATGACATAGACCTGAGACCAAAGGAAGGCTTCCTGCCTTGTCTTCTGTGAATTGGCCACAGAGTTGACCTAACTGGACTCCCAGGTGGAGACACTGAACAGAGAAAATGGGCCAGAGGTGCCTGTACTCCAAAAGTAAAAGGGGCTGCATGGACTAAACTCCTGCCTTTAAACACAGTTCCTCACCCTCCACCCACCAGTAACCTGGGACCCTGAAGAGCGCCGGTCTCTGCCAGGCCAGCTTAGACACAGCGTGTCCCGTGGGTGTGCAGATGGCAGCCAGAAATACTACTGGTGCTTCCTTCTTTGGGGGATCAGGTGGGATCTTGGGAAAGAGAGAAAAGGGGAGCATTTCTGTTCCTCCCCAACATGCTTCCCTGCTGTCAAGCTCTCAGTCGACCACCTGGAAAGGCCAGGCTCACACAGGGCTAATGTGCTTCTAGAAAGGCTCAGGCACGAGCTGTGTGCCAGCCACTCGTAGGAGAGCTGTGGTCTAAAACAGGACTCCGTCATCATCCTGAGGCTGTAGACTAAGTGCTGTAGGAGATGAGAGGGAGGCAGCCTGGCTGGTGCATTGATGCAGGCAGCAGGTATTGCACACTCGGTGCCTGTCGCCATCGCCATCAACTTGGTCCAGAGGTTACTTGTCTGAGCCTCAGTTTCTCTATCTGGAAGATGGGTAGAATTCTTTCCTCCAAAGAGTGTGAAAAATCTTGAGGAGAAACGTGGGTAGCAGCAGGATGGCATACATGCTGCTGCTGCTGCTGCTAAGTCGCTTCAGTCATGTCAGACTGTGTGACCCCATAGACGGCAGCCCACCAGGCTCCCCTGTCCCTGGGATTCTCCAGGCAAGAACACTGGAGTGGGTTGCCATTTCCTTCTCCAGTGCATGAAAGTGAAAAGTGAAAGTGAAGTCGCTCAGTCGTGTCAGACTCTTAGTGACCCCATGGACTGCAGCCTTCCAGACTCCTCCGTCCATGGGATTTGCCAGGCAAGAGTGCTGGAGTGGGTGCCACTGCCTTCTCCGGGGTGGCATACATAGAGAGTTGCAATTCACAGCAGTTGCCAGAGAAGTCAGACCCTGCTGAACTCAGACACAGCAAGGATGGGTACCACAGGGAAACTTTGGAAACCTAGGTCCTGGCACTGAGCTGGTAGAGTAGGCAGAACTGGGGGTGGGAGAAAGGAAGGTGAGTGCAAACAGGGTGAGTGGCAAGTCTAAAGAGATTCTCATTTTTTAAAGTTCTTTTCCAAATTACAGAATATTGAGCAGAGTTTCCTGTGCTATACAGTAGGTTCTTGCTGGGTATCTATTTTAAATATAGCAGTGCGTGCATGTCCCCCCCAAACTCCCGATCTGTACTTCTGAGACTCTCGTGTTTTGATTTTATGAAATTTCTTTCATGATTTAGCAGCAGAGTGGATCCTGAGTAGGACCACTGGGTTTTGGGAGACCAGAGAGAGAGGACTCACATTCTCTCCTCCAAGGAGCCTGCTTGCCAGTCCTGCTTTTTCCTTTCTTCATTTCTAAGCAGTGTGGTTCCAAGGACAATTTAATACGAGTATTTCCAATTTAATATGTCCCAGATGTGGCATTAAGTAACCCCTCACACCATCTCCTCTCCTCACTTCTGAAAGCTGGCCTTCCTCACCCTTGGCACTATAGACATTTGGGACCAGACAGTTGTTTAACTCTAATTTATAGCAGCATCCCTGGCTTCGACCTATGCTAGAATATTGAGTAGCAGACCCCTTCCCCGACCAAGTCATGACAGTCAGAAACGTCTCCGTAAATTTGATTTCCAGATGTGCTCTAGGGAGCACAGTCGCCACTGGTTGAGAACCACTGCAGTGAATGGTCCTCCATTTACCGGAGGCTCCAGCCACTGAGGAGTCATCTGTTGCCCTCCTCCCTTGCACGCCTTCATCCCAAGAGCAGGTACTTCTGCTTGAACCTTGCCAACAGATCTGAAATCTAACCACTTCGCATTTCCTCGCATGGCACCGTCGTCTTTCATTCAGAGAACTGCAGTGGTCTCCTAACTAGTCTCCCCAGGGTCCCCGTTGCCTACTTACAGTCCATTCTCCATACAGCAACAGAGTGGTACCCCTTCCTCTCTTGCTTCAAGCACATTTCAGTGGCTTCTCTTTGCACAAAGAATAAAATCCAAACGTATCACCTTGGTCTAGAGGCGCCTGCACCGAGCGCTCTGCCTACCTCCCATCTCTTGTCTCTCCCTCCTTCGACTGCTCACGGGGCTCCTGCACCATCCTGCCTGGAACTCACCACATCTTTCCCACCTGAGGGTGGGGGAGGCAGTTCACCTATGGTTCCCTCGACCTGGAATGCTCTTCTCCCCACTTTTTACACAACTGACTCTTTTCTCATCATTCAGGACTCAACCTAAATGGAGACCTGACCTTCCCTGATCTATCTATCTTATGCAGGTGCTCTCTTCAAAATCTCAGTCCCTTGTTTTTTTTGCTCCATCACATCTATTGCAGTTAGTAATTGGCTGCCTCCTTAATTAAATGGCTGGCCTCCATGAAGGCAAGAATCATGCTTGACTGCTTGTTAGCCTATCTCTAGTACCAGGCACAAGATAGATGCCCAATATGAGTTGACTGAATGAATGAATTAATCTTATCATCATTGAGGAAGAGAGACATCATTACTCTAGTTTAAAATTGGTAGCCGCAGACCTCTGAAATTAGACTTCCAATAAAATAAGTAATATACCAATTTTCTTCTTTGAACCTCTCAGGACTGTAAGCACATTGCCTAACAAAGAGCGGCTGCCCCAGGAATAATTGTTGAATGGATGAATGACTCAATCTTCTGTAGTAGGAATTTATATAATACATATTATATGAATACCTAATGAATAAAATAAGCAGACTTTAACCGAATAGTTGAAATTCCAAAACCATTTTTTGATCTCCTCAAATAGGGATGGTTGGATTATTCCCCTACCCACAACTCCAGCCTTGAGACACTGATGTTATTTTCAGCCGTTATTGTTACGTAGTTTTTCAAAGTAGTTGGAATGTAATACAAATGACATGCTGCCTGGCCCATAGTAGCATTCAGAACATGTTTGTTGACTTGAGTTCAGTCAGGTCACTTGAAAAAAGAGAATTAGGAAGGTCAGAGTACAGGGAAGTGAATTTGGGTCTCCTCTTGGGAATGTTTCCGCAAATCTACAGGTTATGATTAGAGAGAGAGACAAATTTCATAGCCTTTAAGAATTTACTATCTGATGGGAGAGAGGAAGACTTTGAAGAACTGTATAGCATATAATTATGCTAAACAGCATAGTACTGTTTTGAATATCTTCTGAGTTGCTTTGATTTAGTATTGGGGCATTTTTTTCTCCTCTTTCTGGACCAGACTCAGCTGTAAGAAGCATGGAGAAGTAATGAAGATTCTTGACATTCTCAGACTGCTTTCTGGGAATCCTGCAAAGTCCCGACTTCTCTGATGACACTTCTCATGGCTGAGTTCAAGAGCATTTTGCAAACCCGGGCTTTGAATCTGGGAAAATGCTTTATGACCATTTTTATGACCTCAAAGCAACCCTCGAAGGCGAGTTATTTCCCTGTCTTTGCCAAAGGGGAAAAACCAAGGGCCTGGTAAATTGCCCAGGATCTCCCAGACTCAGATGCTCGCTCGTGGGCGGCTCTTGTGCTCCGGCCTCATGCCATCTCCTTCCGTTTGATGTGCCTTGGCTGCCCTGAGCAGGGCCTGTCGGCAAGCTCAGCTCCCAGCTCTGTGGACTTCATGGTCTTCCCCAGGAAGGAGGAAAGTCCATTTCAGAGGACATATACTGTTAGAGCTGTGACATTTTGGTACAAACTACTATCCAATCCTTTTATACTTGGGCCAGCTGACATCCATAGAAGCAAAGTGCTTTGCTTTCACTCACACCCTAACATCTCCAAGCTCCAGCCCATTGTATTTTTTTGATTCCAACACAGTTGTCTCTGATTTAAAAAGTGTCCTCAGCACTCATGAGATTTCATTTTTTTAGAGGCAGGGTAGTTCTGTGCGCAGAGCAAGGAGTTTTTTTTTTTTTTTTTCTTCTTTTGATAGGGCAATGGTTAAAGTAAGACCTCTGGAGCCAACCTACCTTGGTTCTTGTTCCAGCCCAGCTGTCCACTGTATGACCTTGTTTAACTTGTCGGGGCCTCAGTTATTCTCATCTGTGAAGTGGGGATAATCACAGTACCTGGGGTGTATTGAGGATTACATCAGTCAGTATGTGTAAAGATCTCAAAATAATACCTGGAACAACATAAGGACTATGAAAATGTTGCTCTAGTTTTTATTATTATGTGATTCCAGCTTCTCCCTGGCAGTATGATTCTGGGCAAGTTGTTTGACATCTCTGAGCCTCGGCTTCCTCCTCTATGAGAATAATTCTGGCCTCGCAGGATTGTTGAATAGATCAGAAGACATGCATATAAGGCACTTGCCTATAAGTAGGTGCTGAGTGAATGGCCAGATCTTTTACCGCTTCCGAAGATTTGAGAATGTTGTGTTTGGGAGGCAGTCAGACACAGTGTCTACCACCAGGTTGATGCTTAAGTTGTTCCTTTCTCTTTCCATTTCCAGAAGGCAGGACTCTCGGGGTTGAATCTCCTGCCCCTTCCAGGGAAGAACTGCAGTTGCAGTGACTTACTTTAAAAGAACATTGCTTTTATTTTTTATTAAGCATTTATTGAGTACTTGTTGGGTGGCAAGCCCTGTTTGCACACATTGTCTCATTTAATCTGCACAATAGCCCTATGACATAAGTGCTATGCTTATCCCCTTTATGCCTAAGGAAACTAAGTCTCAGAGGATAATAACTTACCTTGAGCCACATAGTTAGTGACAGAAGGAGCCACACTATTGAATCCAAATCAAGCTGGCTTGAAAAGTCTGTACCCTTAGCCAGTCACTGCTGGGGACTGTGCCAGGCCCTGGTGGCAGGTGAGTCCTGCGGGGGTGGTGACGTCACTCACACCAAGGACACCAGAGGAAGATGGGCACTCTCCCAGGTTAACCATTACCACCTCCCCAGCTGCCAGGTGACAAGCGGGCAGAGCAGAGGAGTCCAGGACTCCTCCCCTTGCCCTCCTGCCCAGCCCAGGCCCTGCGTGCACCAATCTGCTGTGGCCTGGGAGCGTGCCCAGCCCGCCAAGTTACCCTTCCCGCCCAGGTAGGGAGTGATCTGCAGGCCTGGGGCTGGGCAGGAAGAAACTGAGCCTGAGAGCTGTTCCAAGACACATCTTAATCCACCGAGGAGAGAGACCCTGTCCCACGGCTGCGGGTGAATACCACCAGTAGGAGAGTTAGGGCGCTTCGAGCGCTTGCCTCGAGAAGCTTACAGGTGAGAACCTCTGGGACTGGTCACCTTCCCTAAGCTAGGTAAGAACCAGGGGCAAGCTGCATGCTTGGGATGGAAGCCCAGGCTGCAGTCCTCTGAAGGGCAGGCACTCAGTCCCCCAGGGGAGAGTGTGGCTTAGCTGAGGGTGCCAGCTGGTAGGGATGGAAAGCACATGGGACTTGGGATTGACTCATTCCGACTTCAGCCCTGCTGCTCAATGGTTACATGACTGCCGGCCTCATTGACTCCCCTCTCTTACAGAGGCGGTCATGCCTCCCCATTGAAGAGGATTTCCAGCGGGGTTATGTGGTGCGCCGATGTGAGTAGAGGTGCCAGGCACCCAGAAGATGCCTTGCAGATGTTCCCCTTCTTCTGCCAACTCTGTGCAGCCCCACTGCTGGGCCCCCAGGAGGGAGCGACCACTCTGGGCCGGCTGGAGTACTTGTTCTTCACGTGCACCGCTCATTTATACCCCTAAGAGGTAGGGCTGTGTGCTTAGTTGCTCAGTCGTGTCCAACTCTGTGTAACCCCATGGACTGTAGCCTTCCAGGCTCCTCTGTCCATGGGGGTTCTCCAGGCAAGAATACTGGAGTGGGTTGCCATGCCCTCCTCCAGGGGATCTTCCCGACCCAGGAGTCAAACCCAGGTCTCTTGCATTGCAGGTGGATTCTTTACCGTCTGGGCCACCAGATAGTGGGAGGTGATTGAATTCAAAACCTGAAAGGAGAACCTTACTTTTGCTTGTTTCCATAACAAATACATATCTAAGTCCAGGTCACTGACTTTAGGAACTCCTGTGCCAGTGATCTTCATGGGTCCCTCAGCCTCTGCACTTTCCCTCATAAGGTGTGCTGGAAGTCAAAGCCCTTACTACTAGGGGGATTTGATTCTAAGTGGTAGAAAGCATGGCCCCTTCTTGGTGTCCAGCCCAGCTTTGTGGTCTGCTCCCAGGGCGAGCACTCCTTGGGAACAGGCACTGTTCTCTGGGACTACTAGTGACCCACGTTCTCACTGGCATGCACGTTAGGCTTCCAGAGGGATGAAGAAAAAAACTCTTCCTCCCTACTGCCACCCCTCTGCTGCTCTTTGAGGAAGCCTGGAGGCAGAGGTCCTCTCTGCAAACTTGCCAGCAGTGATGGAACTCAGCCTCTGGCGGGGTGCAGGCTCTTCTTTCTTCGGGACTTCCGGCTCCCTTAATAGGTACCCTTAATTCTCTTATCTCTGCCTGCCTTCTGGGTTTACTGAAGCATAATGCTAAACCACATTCTTCCTTGGAAGTTACAGTTTGTTCCGGGGAGGTTTCGGGCTCTTAACTTTGAAACTGCAGAGTGAGAATTGGCTGGGATGGTGGGGGCAGGTAGGAGGCAGTGGAAGACAGACAGGGAGCTCCTGACAGCCCAGTTTCCAGCGAGCTGTTTTTTCTTTACTCCAGATGGAAACGCTGCCCTGAGCTTGTGTTGATGCCTCCTTTATAGAACAGCAGTTGATTGTTGTTCAATTTGAAGAGGTTTGCCTCCCATCTCTGACTTAGAACTGGTGCCTGGGTATATGGTTAGTTTTACTTTTATGACG
Organism: Cephalophus harveyi; assembly: GCA_006410635.1. Classification (NCBI taxonomy): domain Eukaryota; kingdom Metazoa; phylum Chordata; class Mammalia; order Artiodactyla; family Bovidae; genus Cephalophus; species Cephalophus harveyi. The sequence goes on from SJYT01059113.1 coordinate 717,850, forward strand.
GACAATTTTAGAAAAGCCAATCAAATCAGGTAAAACTTCAGCCAAGTCATCATTTATTCATCCAGGAGGCTTTGATTTGGGGCCAAAGTCTGCCGAATCTTTTTCAGTTATTTTTTCTGCACTTCCTTCAGTATCTGCTCCTGTCCCCTGGCCTAAGCCTCTTGCACCTGGACTGTTCCAGCAGCCAGGTAACTAGACGCCCTGCTTCCAGTCCTGACCCCACCTCTCTGTCCATTCCTCTCACGAGGGCCAGAGTGACCTTTTGAAAACTTAGATCTTTTGCTCCCTGTTTGAAGCGTCCTATGACTGCCGGTTGAGTGTCGAATAAAATCCCCTCCCCCTCCTACTGTGGCTTGCGGGGTCTTGTGCCATTCTCCCCTGCCTGCTTCCTGAAATCACCCCACGTTACCCTTTTCTGTTTGAGAGCAGGCACTGGGGATAATTTCCTGTTCTCATAATTTCCAACTCTTTCCCACCT